>CAJNJA010013761.1:0-12515 GCA_905231915.1 Symbiodinium necroappetens | reverse complement strand
TTGGGGTTTGGGAGTTTAGGGGTTTAGGGTTTAGGAGGTAGAAGAACAGCAACAAACACACCAGCAACAACATTCGCTGTAACAGCAAGAGCAACGGCAGCACTAACAAGCACCAGATCAAGAACAATCACAATAAGGCCAAAAAATACTAACAATAACAACAACAATAAGAGTAACAATCACAATCTGAATAGCAATAGCGACAATAGTAACTCTAAAACCAAAGAGAACAACAAGCACAAACGCGAACGAACAATAAGGACAAATAATAACCAATAAGAATGACAAACGTCAGAACAGTAACAGTCAAACTAGTAAAAAAAACACCTAACAATAGCAATGCCGACAACAGCAGTAGCACAGGCACCGGGAGCTGCAGCAGCAGCAGCAGCAGCAGCAGCAGCAACCGCATGCACAAGCACGACGCTTTCAAATCAACCACAACAATAGCCACAGCCAGCAGCAACATCGCTGCCGTCGCTACCACCACCACCACCGCCGCCACCACCACCACCACCACCACCAACAACAACAACAAGACCAAGACCAAGACCAAGAACAATAACAATAACAAGAACAAGAACAACAACAGCAGCAGCAACAACAACAACAACAACACCAACAACACCAACAACACCAACAACAACAACAACGATGCCAGCATCCGCACCCTAAACCCGCAACCCTAGACCTTAACAGAATGCAAAAACACCTTGAACCCTAAACTTAAACCCTAGACCTCAACAGAATGCATTCTTTCCAAGTGGCTCGGACCAGCCCCAGGAACTAAGAACTCGCCGGACCAGGTCACAAGAGCCTCCTTCCCAGAGAGCCCAGATGGTTTAGGGTACTATGGGGTTCTGTAAGGGTTCAGGGAGTAGGTTCAGGGGTCTAGGGGTTTAGGGGCCTTATTGAAGGAATGTGCGGGTGTAAGGTTTAGGGCCTTTGGCGGGGGGTAGGGCCGGTGAGGGGCTAGGGCCGGGTTTAAGGGTTTAGGGATTTTAGGGGCCTGATTTATAGGGAGGATACCCTTAACTATTGAGCTCTCTGGATGCCCCGCCGCTTTGGGGCTTGGTTAACATGTGTTGAATTTGAGTCGGGCCTTTAGGGTTTAGGGGTTCTGGAGGTTTAGGGGATCAGGGCTGTAGGGTTGTAGGGCTTGTAGGGTTGAGGGCTGTAGGGTTTTAGGCAGTTGTAGGGTCTGGCGTTTAAGATTGAGGGTTGAGGGATTCCCGGTAAATCTTTTAATCCTTGCGAAATGTGATGCTCTGAGCAAGACCCTTTTTTTCAGCTGTTGCTGTTTGAGTGCTTTGAGACGCACTAAACCCCAGACCGTAGACCCAAACACCGAAACCCCGCAACCCTTCACGACTCCCAGATATCAGACGTAAGCTACCATAAGGTGCTTGTTCTGCCGTTCGTGGTTTTGAGCTTCGGATATGATTTGACGTCATGACCCTGGCATAATTTCCCTTTTAGGCTTGAGGTTCTGCTTTGGCTTGCGATGGGAGGAATGTCATTCAAGGGTTCAGGCTTCGATAGCCTTCATCGGGTCAGAAGAATCCGAAGATCCAAATAATGAATAATCAAAGACTTGGTATTTAGGGTTTCCTGGGCCCTACCGGGAAACTGCAACCAACCCGTCAACCGAGTTATCTGCAGAAAGCTCTAACATCCGTGTTCCTCAACCCTTGTTAATAAGCCCAAAAAACGCACAAGCACGTTTCCCCTAAACCCACGAACCCTCTGTTAGATTCGCACAAGCTAAGTCCTATGTCCTAAATCCGATATAAACCCCAAAGCCCGAAACCCTGACAATCTCAACCTTATACAGACCCTGAATCCTAAACCCTAAAACCCGAAACTCTGAACCCTGAACCCGAGTCCTTCACAGATGAAAATGTTCTTCGGCGGCCCCGGCGACTTCTGCGGGGCTGCCTTCTTGGCAGCCTCCCGGGGATTAGTAATGTAGGTGCCGGAATAATTATAAGAGAATGTTGGTTTTGGAAGTTTGGTTGTATACTATATATAGTATCGTCATAACAAGGAACTTTAAGGAATGCTAGAAGTACTTCTTAGGCTTCTACAGTAATTATGTAGGATACAAGTAGGGCAACGGCAGGGGTAAAGGCTGAAGGTGGTATAGTCATTGTTGTAGTAGGAGCAGTTCATTAGTAGTCGTCGTCCTCGTCGAAGCAGGAACGGTAGCAGCCACAGTCGCGCAGAGGTCGCAGTAGGAGTAGTAGTCATGACCGTAGTTGTCGTCGTCGCCGGCATAGCAGCAGCAGCAGCAGCAGCAGCAAGCAGGAGCAGGAGTAGGAGTAGGAGTAGGAGGAGTAGTAGTAGTAGAAGTAGTAGTAGTAGTAGTAGTAGTAGAAGTAGTCGTAGCCGTAGCCGTAGTCGTCGTCGTAGTCGTAGTAGTAGTCGTAGTCGTAGTCGTAGTCGTAGTCGTAGTCGTAGTCGCAGTCGTAGCAGCAGCAGCAGCAGTAGTGGTGGTAGTGCGCGGCGTGGGATTGCGGGTCGGAGCTGAGTAGGAGGAGGAGGAGGAGGAGGAGGAGGGGTCGCAGTATGTAGTATGCAGCGTGCAATTTGTACTATGTGCGAGACATAGTCGGCACTGTCGCCGTGGTTCTCACGGTAAAGGTTGTCGTCGCCTACCACTAGTGCTAGTAATAGTTGTGGTGGGGGGGGTTCATTTCAAACGAACAATCCCAGTTGTATGCAGCATTATCCAGCTGCCATCATAGTACGTGTAGAAACGGATGATAGCCGCTCATGTCGATAAGATTCAAACACGTTACCACCACAAGGAGGGTCATCGTAATCGCATTCTTCCTTCTCCTAACCGATCCTCCTAATCTTTCCGTTGATCATCCTGACCCATATGATCAATAAAGCTCTGTTCGCCTAGTAACGGAATCATTATGGAACCGTCATGAGCACCCTACACCCTAAACCCCAAACCCTACACCCCTAAGCCCTAAACCCCTAAACCCCTAAACCCGAAGCTCCTAAACCCCTAAACCCCTAATCCAAGCAGACCTTCGGCTTGGAACTGTGTCGCGTGCGCTTGCCGAGCTTCTCGTCGTCTGCCGCCGGGCTGGTGGCAAGGGGCCTGGAATGAATGTTTTGTGCTACGACTTCACGCCATGCTTAGGAGTTCGTAGTCCCCCTAATATGAGCTAACAAATAACTGCCCTACACTTATAACTGCCCATGAACCTCCAAGTAGTGTAAAGAAGTTCCTTGATTCGCCGCGTAAATGGCCGTTGTTCTTACGAGGTGCTGATTGGGCTTCCAGCTCGGTGGCTTTGGGAGGTATCACAAAGCGAACCAGACTGCTGCTTGATTGATATCAGAAGACGACAGGTGCGACGAAGCTAAAGGTATATCAGGCGATACCAAGGCATTTGTGCAGACAGTTCTGCATGGATGTGTATGCATACATATCCTTATATACGGACACATATGTTCAGCACGGATGTGTATGCATACATATCCTTATATACATACACATATATTCATATGCAGACATAAATATACTGCAGTATGTACATGTAAAGCTAGACGGAAACACAGACATACAGATCTGTTGACGGGCATACTTATGGTAGGTGCATTGATGAACAAAAATGACATTCCTGAACTTGAGCGTGGTTTACATGAACTCTACCAGAACCCTCTTAGTTTTTAGCTTCACCCGCCAGCCAGTCACCAACCTGTCTTAGATGAAGTCTACCAGTACCAGGATGGACCTTAAGTCGGGGCACATGGCCCCGGATAGTTTGAATTTAAGGTCTAATGAGTCTAATGGAAGGCAGATAGCGGATGTAGGTATGAGGCACTTTCCAGGGGACAGCATCGTGCAACTACCACCGAGATATCGCCGTCTACAGAAAGATTAAGCAAAGCGAAAATCCGTGGAGCTGTCTTCAGGGAGACTTCCAGAACGTTCCGTAAGGTCGACGGCGTAGTAATCTATTGAACTCAGCTTTAGGGTCTAACCCTCCTGTGAAAGCAATGCAACGCGAAACATGGACCGCCGCCCACACCCTAAACCCTAAACCCATGAAACCTTTAAGCAGGACCAGAAGCCCCCACCTGCAAAGGCATTATGATGATATGTAGCCAAATCAAATTCCTTGTGAGAGAGAGAGAGAGAGAGGGAGGGAGTTTATTGTAATAAAATGGGGTCTTCATTGATTATGAGATCCTCCTAGAAGTCTCGCAAAACACTTATAAGATAAAACACAGTTTACCCTTTGCTCGAATCCTTTCGAGGCCTTAACTTTTTGCAAACTCCATGAAGCTCTCTTCAACCCTATACTAAGCCCTATGAAGACCTTCTGAAGCCTCCCCAAACAAATCCTGAAAAAAACCTTCCAAACCGCGTCCTCTGAGCTTGGAGGATCGCCATGGCACATATCGCTCCAACACTGGTGAAACAACCTCTGCGCAGTCCCTCGTTGTAGGTGTTGGGGTTCCATTGGGGTTCTGAGATGTTGAGGAATCCTGACCGAGTAATTACTTCGTGCCGAAGGTAGAGTCGCCTTGCATTTCCTATGTTCCTGCTGTTCTCCTGCTACAGGGGTTGGGGGCTTGGCGCCTACGCCTTCACAGTCCGAAATCTCGATATCGTAGAATGTGTGAAGGCGCGGAGAATGTCGTGGCTGATGGTTGGGTATGAGTTCACGGTCCTGCTCGGCAGCGCTTAAAGCTTGCTAGTATGGCTCAGGTGGCGGGTGTTCGATTTTTTGGAGGGTCCCCTGGATGGGACCTAAGGGCCATCGAAAGGTGCAGTCTTCCGCACGCAGAGGCCGAATGTGAGACATTTGTGCTGTGCTTGAGCCAGCACACTGGGTTTAGGGTTTAGGGATCAAGCGGACCCATATTGACCGTTGACAGTTCCTTCAACGACATGTCATCTGTGTCGAAGGCCTCCAAACACTTTTGGCTCGTACAGCTGAAGGCTGGCATACTCATGCTCCCCAGTTTGCGAAATAAACCTCGATGCCAAAGAACTTGAATGTCAGCGCTCGGGGTTCAGGTTTTTGGCTTCAGGCTTGGGTGCAGAGTAGAGGCAAGCTTGAAATCTGGAATGTGCTTCAGGGCTCTCGGATGTTCAACGCTAGCTGGGCCAAGGACCCAAATAGAAGGCAGCAGGTGCCCAAAGCTTTGCCGGCACCTAAAACCCTACTCTTGACTTGGGTTGCTCGAGCCTCAACCCTGAACCCTCTGCTAGGACACTCCGGAAATGTTACGTCCGTCAGCCCAACTACGGCATGGTCAGCCCGTCAGCGGTACCTGACGCTGGCGATTTCTATAGTCATCCCGTCGATTTTCGCCACGTGGTCTTTTGATTGCCGCCGGCTCCCTCGTTGCACACATAATTGTTCAGATAATGTGAATTCGTCCTGCCAGGCCGAGATCGACCTTGAAGCAGCCCTAACATCCAAGGCGTGAATTAACCTAGGAGCTTTCGATGAACGTAAAACCACCAAAGCCAACATCTTGCAGGAAGCAACCCTTCATCGACCAAACCATAGGAAGCGCCCACAACCCAGCCTAGACCGCGTCTCGCTCTCGCAGCATCACATGGTGGTTTGCGGGAAGCCCTAAACCCCATGAGGGTTTCGGGGTTGAGGGTTCGGGGCTCTGAGGGTTGCGGTTTTCAGGGGCAGAGGAACTGGTAGGGAGTGGGAGTGTGTTGAAAGCATGAAAAGGAGAGTACAGAGAGACATAGTAAGTGTGATGGCAGGGACAACGACATCGACTGACTGTGAACATTAATTATGATTTATACGGGCCCTTACTTTTGTTATCCACTGCTACTGATGACCCTCTTCTCCGGCTTATTGCGAAACCCGATGAATTGAAGCCAAGGGTCTTGTCCCTAAGCCCTGAGCTTATAGGCCCCAAACCCCTAATCTTTTCAGGTATTCCACGAATATGTATCCCACGAATCCCGACGTCCCAGATAACCGGATACTCCCTCCTTTCGTTAGCCAAATAAATAGAAGCCATAATGACAATGGCAATCGCAATGATCATGGCAATTAGTGACAATAGTCATCATCATCATCATCATCGTCATCATAATGATCATCATCATCATCGTTTTGATAACACATGATAATACATCACAATAGCAGAAATTTCAGGCTCAGTTTTGCATAGCCCGATACTGATCATGCACCTCGTGCAGACGGTAACCATCGCGTGAAGACTTGAAGGGCCCAACCGCTCAGTAAGTCGAGGCGTTCACAAACCCCAACCCAGGTACATGAAGTGCGCCCGTAAAGCAGCCTAAATAATTACCAGTATTATTCCCTGGGGTTCCTTATCAGGGTTATATTATAAGGAGCCCCAAACCCGATTCTAAATATCAAGGCCCCTATATTAACCGGACCTGAGCAACGAAAGGCTGTCAGGACGCGAGCAGGACTTGCAGTTACTCTGCCAGGAGTGAGGCACCCAGCCTAAGCAGGGTATCAAGAGAGCTGGAGATATTCCCACATTGCACGAGTTTAACCAGAAGCCAAACTAACACCTTCATGGTGCCGTTCGCTGTACGGTGCCGAAAGTAAATATCGTTCCGATGCTGCAAAGTACTGCGCAGTCTGGAAATGAGGCGAGAACCCCCCATCATAGATCTTCGCTCGTCGAACATAAGGATCCTACGATTTAGGGTACTATATTAGGGTCCCCTATTTTCGGAAACCCCACATTAAGGGCAGGAGGATCATGAAGCTTTCTTCTATGGGTCTCCGATGATTCTCAACATGCGGTTTAGACGCGAAAAGACTGGCTGATCCGGACGACTCCTCTCACTGGGAGCTCGGCTTTTGGATTACAGAGTACCAGGCCAGTGGGATGCCTCAACCCACAACGGAGCAGAAACATTATCAAACGTTCCGACTTTGCTGCCGAGAAATCCTAAAGCCGGCCCGATTTCCAATTTCTGACTGTCATTTTGATTCAGGGACAGAAGACATGTAAGTACTTGGCGGGTGTCATCTCATATGGGTACTGAAAGCTTGAGACAGGCAAATCACATGAACGATGTCGCAGAAGGATACAAGCATTTACCTTGTCTCCTTAAAGTCCCTGTAGAGTTGTACCAGTATACCTTACCTGTGGCCCAAAGACCTATCTTTTAAGGCACTATATATAGAAACCCTAGTAAGGAACCCAAAAAAACGTAGGTCTTTCCGGCTACAGGTATGCACCAAAACAACTTTTCGAATGGTTGATTTCTCTATGATTTCAAGTCTTGGAGGGCTTAGGGCCTTGGAATAACGATGGGTTTGAGGGCCTAGAGGGGTTTGAGTTTTTAGGGGTCATTAAAGGTAGGGGTTAGGGTTTCGGGGTCAAGGCTTTTATAAAGCTAGGCTATACTAGTGGCATGGGGCCGATCAAAGCCCAAGAGACCTCATTTCAGATCAGAAGTGATCCACACCTCGGTGCGCTTGCGCCACTGCAATGTAGCTTATAGCGCCCTGATGCAACTTTCAGTAGTCATATCTTACTACGTTGTAGAAACCATGCTGTAGTAAACTTTTGGTAACCATATCAGAGCAAGTTTTAATTAGTACCCATAATTATAGTAAACTTATAGTAGCCAGATTGTGGTAAGTTAGAGTAACCTTATCATAGCCGGGTTTAGAACTCGAGGAAAAGGGGCCCTAATTTAGAGAGCTACCCACACAGTTTCTGATGTCATGGAATTGCAGATATAAGCAGAATCCCTAGTAAATCGTTCGGGGCTGGTTTATCTAAAGCTGCCCATGACGATGGGCACAAGCTTTGCATATCCGGAGCACAGACACCGTCCTGGGTATGTGGTGTGTTAGAGTGCAAGCCAAGTCTGGTGTTCGATAGTTGAAGGCCCTTGACATTGGAGTCGGTAGGCTAGCTGGGCCCTAAACCGTACCTATGGCCCAAAAACCCTACCTTCTTAAGGAACTATAGACAGAAACCCTAAGAAGGTACCCAAAAAAGGTAGGTTTTTCCGGCCACAGGTATAGTAAAGCTTAGGGCTTACAGTGCCAGGTTGGAGGCTAGAGCTTCCATCTCCCCCGTCCTGAACCCTCTTCTTCTAAAGCATCCTGCATAGAAAGGGTTCAAAAACGGCTGCTATACGGGAGATGATTAAACACCCCCAAAACCTGAACCCGGCTGAGGAGACCTACATGGTAGTTCTTTGCAATAGGGTCCCGTTGTAGATCCTCAAAATAGTACGTCACCCTTGTAAAAAAGACACCGAAAACGGGACCCAAAGGGAACCCTTATGGTACCGTTACAGAAACCCTTTTTGATCCCTTTCAGGGACCCCAAAAGGGGAAACCCTAATTTAGAGAACTACCCACATAGATGTTTTGAACCACCTCGCGATCATGCTGCTCGAGCCCCGGAGCGGCTGACCAGTGATGCTCGTGAAAGGTTGAGGCTTTGGGGTTTAGGGTTTGGGTTTAGGGCTTTGGGGCATGGGGTTGTGGGTGAGGGTTCCATCATAATACGCAAGCTAAATTTATAGTTGTCGCGAGCCGAGATCATAAGAATGCCTGCTGCCGTGCTGCGGAACTGCCACAGGCCCTGGTCGCAGTCCTCGTGCAGCTGTATGATTATCGCTCAGGGGTGACGCAGAGAGTTCAGGGAAACTGCAGTGCTGAGACTGTTGAGAACCCCCGTACAGTCGCCATACATAGTCATACCATAACAATAGACCCTCAAATCCTAAACCACTTTAGTCTGGCCTTCCGTTCGATCCCTCCTCCTCCTCCACTCAAGATTTTTTCAAGTCGGCACTACTTATAACCTGTTCAGAAATCTTGGCAGAATCCGTGGTCGGTGGTACTGTTCCGCCGTTCGACATGCATGACGATACCTGTTACTACTTTATGAAAGCGGAGCATGTCATCATCGTTTATACTATGGTCGTCTTCAAGAGAGAATGGCAAGCTTTGACGTTTTGGGAAGCAGGGCTTTTCCATGACCCTGTTTCCAAGAGAGAATGACAAGATTGACCCAACTTCCCCGAATGGCTCAATCCCAGACCCTGCAACCTGAGCCGGGGATCGCTTGGCTTTCAGAAGCCCGGCCCTAGAAACTTAAACTTACATACTCTAAACCCCAAAGACCCAATAAAGCTGAACACCGAAGCGAAGCATTGTTGCCGGAACAACCGACCAAGGAAATCCGCTTCCTTCAAACAAGGTCTCTTCGGATGGTTCTGAGGAGATTGTGGGGTTGAACTGTAGCCAAATAGAATAGGGTTTAGGGTTTAGGGTTTAGGGAATAGGGGTTGGGGGGGTATAGTCGGGTACAACTACGTGATTGTTTCCTGTACTTATTCTTCAGACCTCTGTATCAGGTTTGTCACTGTCAAAAGGACCATTATATTGGTTACCTTTCGTACAAGTCCTACAGTAGGTTAAAGTCCAGGCGTCATAGTCCACGAAGCGGGCCCCCTTTGCTTCAGTCATCTGCGCGATGCGGTTTCGATACCTGCAGGCCGTCTGGTAGGACATGGTGTTCGAAGCTGTGAAGCATAGGTAAAGGCTTCGAGTCTGCTGCGAATTTCAAGCTGTTGTTTGAAGAAGGCAGGCATTGGCAAACTCCTAGTGCCTGGTCTGCGTGACAGCCTGGTTCGGTCGAGATTAACTGAATAACCCTACAATTGGACCTATTCAACAGGGACCCCCCCCCAACCACTCTGATTAATACGTTACCTGTGACCCCCCTTGGGCGGAGGGTCTGCGGGTTTGCGGTTCTCCGCGGATGCCCGGGACGGGGGGGTTTGGGGGTCATCAAAAGTTCGAAACCAAGCCCCGATCACTCCAAGATAGGATAACTACCAAAACTACGAACCTTTCATGTTGAAGACTTTTCCTCCAACTTTAGGGTTTAGGGAGAGCTTCGGGCTTCTGGGAAGCAAATTGAGGGTGCTTTAAGATTGGCCATTAGCAGAACAGAAGCAAACAACACAACAAAACTCCGCCGGCAAAAAATATCAACGCATTAAAGAGACCGCCCCCAATTTTTGGTAGCGGCTTAAACAAGTCCGGCCCAAAATGCGTTTTGGACCCCCACCGGATCAAATAGGCCGCCACATTAAATCCTAAGCCCTATAAAGTTCTTGATTCTAGGATGACCTCACGCGAATCGCAGGATGCTGGTCCCTCAAACTAGATCCAAGTGCTCGTTTGCCACCTGCAAAAACCGTTTGGTTTGGGGCTTAGGGCTTGGGATATCGCATTCCGTGCTTAGGGTTTGGGTTTGTTGTTATCATTTTCGCGTATGGTGTAAGTAATTACAACTTGTGACTGAGATAGACACAGACACAGAATGAGCAGAATGAGCACTGTGGAAGGCAAGCGAGGAACTCTAGCCAAGCGTGCACGCGACCAAGCTACATGTATGCACGTTAAAATGTGTAAGGAGCAAATACATAAGAAAGTACACTCCCGAAAACTCGCACGAAACCTTAAACCTTAAACCCAAACCCCTAAACCCCAAAATCCTAAAGCCCTAGAGCCCTAAGCCCTAAAACCCTAAACCCTAAACCCCTTAAAAAACCTCTAGTGTTTTGCTGTCTCTCCAGCGCCTGACTTTGCTCTCCTCATCCGGGAAAGCAGCGCCAGAAGGCGGCAGGCAGCGGAATAGCGTGATGGTCGCCGGCCTGGGTGGGGTTTCAAAGGAGTAAGGCCTCTAGGGTCTAGGGTTTATAGGGTTTAGGGTTTAGGGGTTAGGGTTTAGGGTTTAGGGTTTAGGGCTAGGGTGCAGGGACTAAACCCTTAAACCCTAATTTAGTCGGCATTTAGAGTTTAGGGCCTCGAAAGCCAAAACCCTTTTTTGTTGGAATGGGGTCTAGGGTTTAGCGTTACGGACATAGACAAAGGCCTTAGGGTCACGGAGTCGGAGTCGATGGTTAAAGGACTTGTGGCTCCAGCGGAGTTCTTGACATGGGATAACATTATTAGGGTTTAGGGTTTAGGGTTTAGGATTTAGGGTTTAGGGGTTTAGGGTTTAGGGTTTAGGCGGGTTTAGGGGTATACACACTTGGCCATTGGAATCAGCGAGGAAGTACAAGTAGCCAAAAAGGTCGCTTCACATCGGAATGAAATTTGGGCTGAGCCTTTTTGATCTCTGGCATGGCAGTTGAGGGTCCCTCTGCTTGTGATTGAAATCTGCTGGCACCTTTGTGCTCACAACGGGTACTGGAGGTTCTATGATCGATTTGCCATGTCGAGTTTTGGCTCGACACCGTGAGCCCTAAGACCTAAGACCTGCGTCAACCCAAACCCAAACGGCCGGATGCAAACCCTTAAGTTTCAACCCCCGAAGCAGCTGATATACCCGATGACCCGTACAGAGTGCTACCCCTAGAAGCTGCATGCAACCGTACCAAAATTCTAGTTTTAAAGCTGTACACGGTTGTGGACACACGGTGGTGCAAGCTGTCCCTAGACGACGAATCAAAAGCCCCAAAGTCTGGATCCTAACTCGAAACCATCAAACCTTAAGTCAAAACAGCTCTTGAGGAAAAGAACCGGGAAAGACTTCTACCAAATACCATACACCCTAAACCCCCAAGCCCAAACCCTAAAGGCTCTTGAGGTTCGCGCCGGTTCAGGCCTTTCCCTTCCCTGGGCCTGGCGTCGCTATGAAGCTGAGAGGCTGATGGTTGTCGATTTGGCAGTAAAGGTTCCTTTATGCGCTCTGTTTAAGGTCCTTGCACGTCCTGGGGTTCCCTTCAGGGTCCTTTTGGGGTGCTTGGACTCTTTGATTGAACAGGATTTGGGGCTCATGGTCTGGGGACTCAAGGCTCATATATATATATATATATATAGGGCCCAAGTCGCCCTCTGATGGAGCGGGAACCTTGTAGTGCCCCAAGTACCGTGTAGCATTGCCATGGGACATGGAAGACGGTACGCCCAGATACGAAAATCAGAATGGCACGCTCATGCTGTGGAGAATCGCTGCAATACATGCGGCGCTTTGCAGTGGCCCTCGTACGAGGAAGTAGCTCGTGGCTATGCCTTGCCTTCCCCTGGTGATTACTGCCCTTGTAACATTCGGGGCGAAAGACTGCCTGTTTGTGATGGCCAAGGTGGTGCGGATGCCCGGCATGATAGCCTTGATGGGAACACATGCTGGGAGGATTGTCTGCAGGTGTCTACCGGCATCTGCGGTGCACAGCTTGTATGGAATTGGGAACCCCAACTGCGGTGCTTCGGAGGAGACCTGGGTAACCAGAAGGCTGGCACCAAACGGTTTGCTGCGGCGGAGGTGGTGGCGAAGTCACTCGCTACTGCTCAGGCAGATGCGGGAGAAGCAACCGTTCTTGTACAAGTCCCTGAAGGTAGCAGGGACCCAGATCAGCGACTTTTCACACAGCTGCATGATGAGTTTGGCTTTTCGGCTCGCTGGCGTGGGTCATGGGAGCCGCTTGTGGATCTCGGAATGCAGGGTTCAGTCCAACAATCAGGCGTACAGTATGATAGCCCTAC
>CAJNJA010013758.1:0-12516 GCA_905231915.1 Symbiodinium necroappetens | reverse complement strand
CCCCTAAACCCTAAACTATAAAGCCCTAAAGCCCTAAACCCTAAAACCCTAAACCCTAAACCCCAAAACCCTAAAACCCTAAACCCTAAACCCCAAAACCCTAAAACCCTGAAGCCCCAAAACCCTGAAAACCTATAAACCCTATAAACCCTAAACACCATAAACCCTATAAACCTAAAAAAACCCTAAAGCCCTAAACCCCATAAAACCCTAAAACCCTAAACCCCTATAAACCTGACACCCTAAAACCCTAAAGCCCTAAACCCCTAAAACCCTAAACCCCATAAACCCTATAAGCCCTATAAACCTAAAAAAGCCCTAAAGCCCTAAAACCCTAAACCCTAAAACTTTAAAACCCTAAACCCCAAAACCCAAAACCCCTAAACCCCATAACCCCTATAAACCCCTATAAGCCCATGAAAGACAAGAAGCCGGAAGCTCCATAGTAATTCCTTTTTTGGTGGTCACCTGAAAAGGATCCTAAATAGAAAGCCCAAAAGGAACTACTATGGCATCTATGGAGCCTATATGGGTAAACCCATGAAGACAAGAAGCCAAACCCTAAACCCCGAAAAAAACCCTATAAACCCTATAAGCCCTATAACCCCTAGAAACCCTATAAGCCCTATAAGCCCTATAACCCCTAGAAACGCCTAGAAACCCCTAGAAACCCCTAGAAACCCATAAAAGCCCTAAACCCCTATAAGCCCTATAAGCCCTATAAGCACTAAAAGCCCTATAAACCCCCATAAAAGCCCTATAAACCCCTATAAAAGCCAAGAAGCCGGAAGTTCGAGAGGCGCCACCGGGGTCCGCAAGGGGCGGCCGTTGGTCTTCGCCGGCTGGTTGTTGGCACCTGGGCCCGGGCTCAGGGTTTATAGAGTTTAGGGTCTGGGGTTTATAGGGTTTTGGCCCCTGGACCAGGGCAGAGGATTTAGGGTTCATAGGGTATAGGGTATAGGTTTTTAGGGTTTAGGGTTTTAGGGTTTATAGGGTTTTAGGGTTTAGGGTTTAGGGCTGTAGGTTTTAGGGTCCGGAGAGCTCTACCTCGGTTGGCAAATACCTCCGCTTTAGTGCAGGGGCACAGCGCGGTCAATACGGCACCGAGCTATGGTTCCATACCGAGCACCCCTTTCTTCTGACCGGCAAGCAGGCCAAAGCGAAGGTATGCTTTGCACGAAAGGACTTCGCTGTTGTGCATGCAGACCCCAGGCGTATGATTGTGAGATACCAATATGGTCTGCTCAAAATCCTCTTCGCCTCCCTTCATGCCCCCCACAGAGGGTCTGAGCAGCACATCATCGCCAGCTGGTGGCGTGAGACTCTCCATCTCCTCAACCAGCATGGGCAGCTCACCAACACCGTCCTCGCTGGGGACCTGAACGCCTCCGTGGGTAACCCCACGTCTCCGCAGATCGACCACGTCGCTGCCGAGGACGAAGACATCCCAGGCGAATTTTGGCACAGGGCGCTGAAGGATGCTGCCTGCTTCCTTCCCTGCACCTTCAGTGAAATCCAATGGGGACCCACGGCCACTTACCACCAGAAACGCAATGGCCATGCCTGTCGCCCGGACATGATAGCTATTCCCTTCGGTTGGAAGTCCGGGGCCATCCGAGCCTGGGTGGCACCAGAGGTCCACGCCGGGTTCGCGCATCAGGACCACTTCGCCACCTGTGTGCAGGTGCAAATACACCTCAGCACCCCAACCCGATCCGCCCCCTGCAGCAGGAAGCGTATCTCTGCAGAGGCCATCCTCGACCCCAACAACAAGGCAGCCATCCAACAGGTTCTCCATCACGCACCCCAGGTGCCATGGAACACCTCTGCACATGCGCATGCAGCCATCTTGGTCAACCATCTCCAGGAAGGGCTGGCAGCAGTTGCTACAGGCCAAGGTCCGCGTCCAAGGCACCCCTACATTCAGGATGCTACTTGGAAGTTGCAACGCGAAGCGACCCGCTTACGAAGGACCCTGCAGAGGCTTCGGGTGCAGATCAGGAATCAACTCAAGGCGATTTGTTTGATGGCCTGGCAGCGGGCGACACGACACCTCCCATGCGAGAGCCGAGACAATCCACTACGATGTGCATGGATGAGGAAGGCCACCTACACCGAACTCGCCCTGCATTTCCTTGTCTCCAGGACCTGTCGCGAGCTACGCCATTCATGCAGAGCCGACAGAGACAAGTATGTCGCAGAGCTTGCCCAGCAAGTCGCCCACAAGCCATGCTCTGAAGTTTTCGCGGCTTTGCATAAACTGCTCGGCCACAAGCGCAAAAAGCCTTTTACGCCCGAACCTTTGCCTCAGCTCTTGACAGCCGATGGCGAAATTTGCCCCGACGCAGAATCCATCCAGCACAGATTGCGTCAGCATTTCGGAGCAATGGAAGGGGGAGTGGAAACGGACTTTCGGCAATTGCCAGACCTTCTCCTTGCCAATGAAGCACGCCGCCCTGCCTGGCCGGCGCCGGCTGATACTAGCCAGCTACCTGGGCTAGCAGAACTCCAGAAAGTCATGCTGAGCTCCAAACCTGGGAAAGCCCCAGGTCCGGACGGGCTCCCCGGTGCCTTGCTTAAAACCTTTGCACCCGCCATGTCCGCGCTCACCTACCCTCTGCTGCTGAAGTTCGCCCTGAGGGGATGTGAAAGCCTGGGGTTCAAAGGAGGCCTTGCCATCAAATTCTGGAAGGGGAAAGGTTCCAAAAAGGAAGCCTCATCCTATAGACAGATCCTCCTCCTTTCTACGATCGCCAAGAGCGTTCACCAAGCCCTCCGGCCGGCCCTTCGCGATCTGTTTACTGAGAGCACCCCAGCACTTCAGCTTGGGGGTAAACCTGGAGGGAATGTGGTGTACGGGGCTCACATCACTAGGAGCTTCCTACGCTGGCAGGCCAGCCTACACCGCTCGTGCTTCATTCTCTTCACGGACATTGCCTCCGCCTTCTATTCCGTAATCCGTCAGCTTGTTGCCAAGGATCCTGCTGAAGGCGAAGCACTCAATCTTGACGGATCGGGCTTCTCCTCCGAGGACCTAGCAGCTTTGACTGAGCACGCAAAGCGTGCCTCAGCCATTGACGAAGCTGGGGCTACTGACTGGTTGGAGGCCCTTAGCCAGAGGATGACAAATGACACCTGGTTCTTGCTCCAACATGACCATCGCCCGATGGTCACTTCTCAGGGCACACGCCCAGGGTCATCATGGGCAGATCTACTCTTCGCCTTTGTCGTGGGGCGGATCACTGCCCGCCGCGACTCCCTTCTCCGTGAAGCCTACCCTAGTGCTGCGACTCCGTCCATCCCTGCCGATTGTGCGCGCACTCTGCAACCCTGCGACAGCACAGCCGGCTCGTCGCCTCTGACCGACTTGGTTTGGGCGGACGATATTGCCACCATGCGGACGACCCCGAGTGCCCTAGCACTGCCGGTCGGGATTAAAACCACGGTAGGAGCAAGCTGCGACTCCTTTGCTGAATTCGGATTTAAGCTCTCGTATGGGCCCAGCAAGACGGCGGCAATTGCCCAACCCGCCGGTGCTGGTGCCAAGCAAGTTAGGAGACAGCTTTTTGGCGCACAAGGCCAGCACGGGACTCTCACTGTCCTTCGGGAGAACACTCAGCCCACCGCAGTGCCATTAGTGCACACCTACCGCCATTTAGGAGCCCAGGTATCGTTGCGTGGGCGCATGCGCCCAGAAATCGCCTTTCGGGTTGCACAAGCGAGGGCCGCTTACCAGGAGAGTAGGCGTAAAGTCTTCAAATCTCCAGGCGTGCCGGTCGCTCGCAAGGCGTTCATTTTGCAAGCGCTTGTGCTTCCCAGACTAGTGTTTGGAGCAGGCGCCTGGCCACCTCTTAACTCTCAAGAGTGGCGTACCTTCTCGGGAGCTATCTGGAGCATGTACAGGCAACTGCTGTGTGTCCCACACCATGCTGATCAGCATTTGTCCACGCAGACCGTGCTGGCGCTGGTCCAGCTCCCAGGTCCGGAAGCTTTGATGCATGGGTGCAGACTCTTGTATTTGAGCCAGCTGGCTCGAACAGGTCCCAATGAACTGTGGACGTTGCTACGCCTCGACCGTCCGTATACAGCAGCTCTTGAAGACTCATGCCGATGGCTCTTCCGCTGGGTTCACAGCACCTGTCCATTGCCCGATCCAGACCGCTACTGGCATGTGTGGCTGGACACCATGCTACATCATCCCAACCGCTTCAAGGGATGGGTGAAACGTGCCCAGAATCTTGAGGTCCGTCAGGCACAGGTTTCTGCGGCCCTGGACGGGCTTTACAGAGGACTTCAGCAATGTACAGCCACCGTGAGACCAGCGGCCCCCACACAGCGGAGCTTCAGTGAGGTGTGCATCCCCTGTGGGAAACTCTTCCAATCCAGGGTTGCCTGGTCGTGCCATGCACAGAGGGTGCATGGATACAGGACGCCTGCCTTCCTGCTGGGAGCCAAGACAGCCAAGGCCCTCTGTACCGGGTGCGGGAAGCTTTACGCATCCCGAGGCAGACTGCAAAGGCACCTCAGGTACACCCCGTCTTGCATCCAGCATTGGGGTGCTTTCCAGGCTGCCTCGGCCGATCTGCCTGAGGCACACCCTCAAGCACCTCCCGAACAGGTTGCAGGCAGTCATGCCATCAGCACAACCCTTGACTTTCAAAAGGGCATCTCCGCCGTTCTGCTCCAGGAGCTTCGCTCGCTTGAAGCGACGGATGACAATTGTGTCTGGGAGACCATCTCGGATCACATCGAACCCTTGGACGTTCTCAAGGCCACTGTGCAACAATGGGCTGCTGAGGCTTCCACTGAGGATGTCCGAGAAACGGCTCATAACATGCTCCTTCTACTGGACCCAGAGCTTTTGGGTGACACCGTTGTATGCCCCAACAAGACCGCGCCGACCGTAGAACAGACAGGCAAAGATTGGGCACCTCTGCCGTCCAGCGCTCTTCGCGTCACCGGTCAGGGAGCACCCCGCGAACTCGCTTCCCCGCCGCCCCTAGTGCTGCCGCCATCAGGACTTCATTGTATGTCACTCAGAATGGCTACGGCCTATGCAACCTGGCTTGAGCATGCTTGCGCAGCCATTGCCAGCTGCCTCAGCCAGGAGCCAGGGGCCCCCTCGTCTATTCTTTGCCGTGGCCTCGAAGTCAAACTCGGACCAGCCGCCGGCTGGCTCCGCGCCGTCGGCGCCACTTTCACAGATGAGGGTTTGGACTTTCTGCGGGACTGACTCCCTTCCGTTTCACCCTTTCATTTTGTGAGTGAATTCATAGCCAGGCGAGCGTCGGACGCGACTCCAACGCAGAGAATAGAAAAAATCAGGGCTCCCTTTAAAGGGTTCGGGTCTACAGGGATCTATGAGGGTTTAGGGTTTGGGGGCTAAGGGTTTAGGATAGTTTTGGGCGGTTTCGGGGGCCTAACTTACAGAGTGTGTACTTTGCACGGTTCGGGTTTGGAGGTTCCTGGAAGTCTTTAGCACTCCTTGCTGGGTGGTAGCTGCTGGTGCGCCTGCTGCCCCAAACAGGAACCGTACACTCTGAGGCTAAGCCCTAAACCCTTAAAAACCCTAAACCTGTTGAGGTGTTAAGGGGTTTAGAGAGATTTTTGGCACAGGACCTCAAGAGTCCGGGCTGGCGGATGTCAGGTTTGGGTTTTATAGGGTTTAGGGCTCCTTTAAACCGTTGCTTAAAAGGGATCTACAGGGATCTATGAAGGTTCAGGGGTTTAGGGTTTAAGGTTTTTGATGCCTCCTGCCAAAGTTTAGGGTTTCAGCAATCACAGTCGAAGCCTGGGGCAGGTTACTGGTACGAGGCCAAAAGCCAGGTTCGGGGCAAGGGGCTTTGGGTTTTGGATTCAGAATTTGGGTTTAGGATTCAGGGTTTAGGGGCCTGGGGCTCTGGGTTTGCATGGTAGGGTTTAGGCTTCGTCTGCCCCATGGTTACCAGGCAGGCCGGTCTTCAGGTGCTTCGAACATACTAGGGGGCGTGATAGCTAATAACTATTAGTCTTACTAACACTAAAAACCAGAATCGGGTGTTGGGGTAGAATATAGTAATTCTAAATTATAACGAAGGACTCTATACAAATATTAGGCAAGCCTTGGTCAGCTTCGGCTTCGTCCATCACTAGCTACTCGAAGTGCCGGGTATGTAAACATGCCCTAAACCTCGAGACAACATTTCGGCACCTAAAGCGTGAGCCGTACACACCGTAGATCCAGGGCGAGGGGTTTAGGGGTTTGGGTTCCGGGCCGAGGGTTTAGGAAGTTTAGGGTCCCTCCAGCCATGCAGAGAAGCTCAGGCAGCAAACTTCCAACAGCAACTGCTCGCATGGTTTCGGGGTTTAGGGCGGAACACCCCAACCGTAAACCCGAAAAAACATATTGCGGGCAAGGGACGCATGGGCTCCAAGTTGAGTGCCTTGATGGATGAAGCGAAGCCTTTGTTCTCCAAGAGGGTGCAGGGGACACGGCATGAAGTTTCGTGATCTATGTTGTGCTTTTTTCATTCATATCCTTCCAATTCTAAACGCTTGCGAATATGGGAAACATGGAAGACTTACCTCACATCGCGACTTTGTGGCCATTGTTGAGTACGAAGCCGAGAAGGCATGCAACAACAGCTGGGCCTGGGTTAGCAAAGGCGACCAATGACTAGTGTTATTTACACCTACTCCAATTCCCCCAAATGCCTGTGGGCCTCTCACACCCTTTGGGACAAGACCCCGATTTGGGAAATGGCTGATTTCGCGTTTTGACTTGGAGCTTGTGCTTCCGGCACATATGTCTTTCCAATCCCTTACACACTCATACAAGACTGTCAACATGCCAGAATAAAGATACTGAAACTATATATATATTACATGCATACATGCATACATGCATACATGCAGACATGCAGGCATGCAGACATGCATACATACATACATACATACATACATACATACATACATGAATACATGAATACATACAGATACATGAATCACATACATACATACACGCATGCATACATACATGCATACATGTGCATGTGTGTACACATAATATAACTGGATGTGTATGTATATGTATATAAGTATGTATGTATGTATGTATGTATGTATGTATATATATATATATCTGTCTATATGTATATGTATATGTATGTGTGCGTGTGTGCGCGCGCGTGCATGTACACGTGCCTGTATGCATGTATGCATGAATATGGTAACAAAACCTGTGATTGCATATTGTTCGCACTCGCGCCCGAAGCTCAGGCGAGGTTTGGAGGAGGAAAGCACATGCAAGCCATACATACTTACATACATGCTCACATACAAACAAACATAGATACGAGTAGGTATACCTTGATGCAAGGATGAAAAAACCCGGCCCGCACTACCCTACGATACGTTGCATACTTGAGGACGTACGTACATGCATACATGCATCCGTACACATATGTTTGCGTGTGTAAGAATGACAATGAACAGGTAAGGACGTTTACACGTACAGTTTTTTGATGTTAGTAACCAACATAGGAGATGTCGACTTTTTGGCACTGATTCATAGGCTGATGTGTATAAGAACTCTTGCTTGGCATGCTGGCTGTTCCACCTCTGTTTAGGCTTCTCGGCTGCTTGCCGATTTGCCATCCCGACGCACTTCTCCACAGCTATGTAAGTTTATGTAAGTGTGAATGTATACAGCGTGCTGCGTTCGCACCTGTGTTATAGGTATGGATAGATAGATAGATAGATAGATAGATAGACAGACAGATAGACAGATAGATACATAGACAGATAGATACATAGACAGATAGATAGATAGACGGATAGATAGGTAACTAAATAAAATTTAAAAGATGTATACTGTTTTAACACACACAGGCACACACACATATATATATATACATTTAGACATATCTATGTACACATGTTGAAAACACTTTATGTCACTTCGCCTTCAATCAAGCTTGCAGTCCTGTCTTCTGGGAAAAAATAAAAAATTCTCTCATGTGCATGAAAGACCGTACATAAATAGGGCTACCGGGGTTTCGAATGTAGGCTTGCAATGCAAACAAACTGAAAGCCGTCTGAGTAGCTGTTCTGTTTGGCACTCGCATTCGGCACACTGGTCCTGGCATTTGCTCGAGCTGACCGGTGGAAAGTCATGGGATTTACATTCTCGCTATCATCATGTCTGTTGTATTGGTAGTTATGCACGGCATCCACCTCCACGACGACGACCACCACCATCACACCATCGCGATGCCTCCAACTACTCTAGCGAAATCGTCTGCCCTTGCCAGGGCTACTGCAACTGCTGCAGCTGCTGCTGCTAACCCCAAACCTTACAGCAACCCTTTTCCACAGGCTTGAACTGAGCTCGCCCGGCCAAGCAACCCTAAACCCTAAACCTTAAACCCTAGGCCCGAAACCCCCTTACGGCAACCTTTAACGAAGCAAAGGCAGGACAGGGTCCTCACATCGGGCCATCGACTCACTTGCCCGGATGTGCTTCCGGATTCAGTGCCTGGGATGGCATAAGACTTGGGTTTAGAAAATAACAGTAATAGTAATAATAACAATAACGGTAATAATAATAATAGTAGCAATAATAATAATAGTAGTAATAATAATAGAAATAATAATCATAACAATAATAGTAATAATAATAACACTAATAATGGATTCAGGGCGCTGGGTGACTTCTACAGGTTGATAAAGGTCTTAATTTGGGGGGGGGGGGCTCGAGCAAGATTGTGGTGGATTATTTGTGGGCATAGGTCTACAATCCGAAAGGGGCTTTCCAAAGGATGCACATTAAACCCTACAGCCCTACGAGCTTCACGACAGAACCCAAGGTTAGATTCGTGAACACTCGGAGCCCAAGGGTTCCAGGATTCTGGGGTTTCCGAGGAATCCCCAAACCCTCCCAGCCAAAGGCCCTCTACCCACAAGCTCCATAGTAGTTCCTTTTTGGAGGTTACCTCATAAGGATCCTAAATAGACACCCCAAAAAGGAACCACCACTATGGAGCCTATGGGTAGACCCTGGAGCTCTAGAACTTACGTATTTATTATAAAGTACTGAATCCTGAACCCTGATACCCTAAACCAAGCACGGTTACTTCAAACCCCAAACCCGAAAACCGCTTGCCTGTTTCTCCAAAATAAGCCCTAGACCACCACGCTATACCCCTTCTTGAACGCTTGAAGAAAACGCGAAGGTAGAGCACCCTACCCGCTTCCCCCGCAGAGGACAAACAAACGAAGGCGCCCTCTTGGCCGGCTGGCCGCTCAGCCTCCTCCGCCTTTCATTCCAGCAGGATCGTTGGGGATTTGGTGGTTTCAGGATTTATAGTTGTGGGGGACTCAACTCCAAAGATTACAATGTAGTGGATTATTGGTGTCTAGTTTTAGGATCACGGGATTAAGCTTTCCAGTTTTAGGACCATGGGACCTAAGTAATGAGTGATGCGGAATCTGGATTGAGATTCAGCGTAAAGTAGGATTTCGCCGGTTATACGTAATCTACCAAACCCCACGACTCCAAATAGCCCAAAGTAGGTACCATTTATAGACCCCAAAGTGGGGACTGGGAGTCTTAGGGAAAGGAAGCCCGTTGGGTCACTGGGTTTGTGCGGAGTTCAGGGTGAGGCCTTCAGCTGGTGCGAAGCAATGCAGCCGGTTTCAGCTTTATGGAACTTTGTGGCTATTATATAGAGGGTTCATAGGGTTTAGGGTTTAGGGCCTATCAGGACTTTCTAGCTTTGAAGGACTTGGGCACGTAAGGGCGTGTGGCGTGGCTCACCTTCGTTTTTGCTTTCCATGGAAGTTCGGAGTCGAGAGTCGTGTAGCTTTCGTGGTTGAAGTCGAGTTTGGACTTAAGTAGGCCGGCCCGTGATATCCAGCTCGAGGCCGAAAGCCTGACCCGCAAAAATGCTCGTGTACCCAAGACCTAAGACCGGAAGCCCGGAACCACTGAAACGCAAATGCCCTAAGCCCAAGAGCCCAAAACCCCAAGCCCTGAACCCAAAACTCGTGAAGATACCCATAGGCCCCTAAGTAGGTCCTGTTTGGGATTACCTTATAGGATTCTAAATATAAACCATAAAAAAAAGGGAACTACTTAGGGGCCTATGGGTAAGCCCAAAGCACCCACCCTTTTTGCGCCTGCGCCGGGGCAGGTGCCGGAGTCGACGATTGGGCCGGGACGGCCGCTGTCGTGGCCGGTGCGGGGGCACCTTTGATTGACGACCGGGCCTAGAAACCCTAAATGCGAGAACACTATAACGGTTTAGGAAAGTTTAGGGTTTATGGGTTTAGGGTTATTATACCCAGAGTAACCGAGGTACCTCCGAAAAGGGTAGACCTACAAATTGTTCAAGGCCATATCCTCTTTGAACGTACACTGGTCACTGCACGTAAACCAAAAAGCCTTTAAACAAACGAACCCTTACTTTCGTGGAGTTGGGCACTTTAGGCTTGCGCCCTACGTAACGAGCGTGTACGGCTGGATGCTAGGAAGACACGGGCTTGGGGGAGCTTCATATTATTATATAGGGGCCTTAACTGTTAGGGTATTGGCGGCTCCTTCATCGTATAAATATTGCCAAGAATCCCTAAGGAAGAATGTACCTAATGATTTAGGCCTCTGTATTGCGGAAATCCCAGCACAACCCGAGCCTGGCACCGGAGGATTCAGGATCACAGATGTGCAGGGCTGAGAGCTTCTGACTGGTTGCAAAGGGCTTGGAACCCTTTTTTGCAGCTGGGCCCAGTTGAAACCCTAAACCCCTTAAACCCTAAACCCCGTAAACCCTAAATCCCTGCTTCCATTTTTGGCGTTTACCTTCGAAGTCTTCTGGTGGAACCCCTGCACCCTACACCCGAACAAAAGCAAAAGCTAGGTCGGCCCTGAAAAAGGCAAGCCCTGAACCCTAAACCCTTAACCCTAAGCCATGAACCCTAAGGACTAAGGGTTCCCTTTTGGTGCTCCCTGCTTGAGCAGAAAAGCAAAACCCCAAAAAAGCTGGACCTGAGCCCCCTGGAACCTCGATCGATGCCTTTTGGCATGCGGGTCTCTGCGCTCTGAGCATTGAGTTTCTCTAAATCCGAAACCGACCCATAAACTCGAAGCATACAAGCCATAAGTTACAAACCCTCAACCGTAACACGTAAACCCATGCACGCCAAGACCTGTGCCCGAAACCCGAAACCCACAAACCCTAGCCTTTATCTATCTACCCTCGACTGTAGACCCTCGGCTCATTCCTTTCTTACGTCCGAGCCGAGAAGGCTCCGAAACTACGGCACTGCAACCCGACTCCTGAACCCTCAATGGGTCCACAAGAAGGAAACTTCAGGAACAACCCTAAACCCTAACAAAAAAAACGAAAATTCCCTAGACCCTTTTTGCATCCGGTCTGCGGCGACTCTGCCCCTAAACCCTAAACCCCTAAACCCTAAAAACCCCCTAAACCCTGAAATGCCAACCCCTAAACCTCCCACAAGACCAGGCGCTGGCTTCAGCAGGAGTCGGCTCCTTCTTGTCCTTGAGGGGGCTTAAAGACTGTTTAAAGCTTTTAGGGGTCTCGGGGATTTCGGTTTTATAGGGTTTTAGGGTTTAGGTGCTTCCCAGGACCCTCTTTGCACCCTCAAATAGGGGTATATGGTCCTAAATTAACGGCATTTAGGGTCTAATAGAGGGTAGATGGAGGGTTTAGGTGTAGGGTTTAAAGCTTTTAGGGGTCTAGGGATTTCGGCTTTGCAGTTTCATAGGATTTGGTATGTATAGGCTTCGGGGATTTCCCATCGTTCAAGAAACCCGCAGTTGGCATAAGGATTCTGAGCGTGGGCTTTGTGATTTGCCTTATTAAGCTATAAGCTAAGGTTTGAGCATCCAGGCTTGCCTGCGAATGTGACCTGAGTCCCACCCATAGGCTCCATAGTAGTTCCTTTTTGGGGTTTCTATCTAGGATCCTTATGAGGTAACCCCAAAAACGAACTACTGTGGAGCCTATGGGTAGACTGATATGAAACTCCAAAGCCTTCAGAAGCTGAAACGTCAACGATGAACGATTCGCGCCAAAAACCCTAGACCCGTAAACCAGGAAGCCAAGGTCCCTGACACGCACAACCAAAGACACTAAAACAAGACAAGGATATGACCCCGCAGCCGCCAAAAAGGGGTGAAGCAAAAACTGAAGCTGCGGGCTGGGAAGCCGTGGCTTTTTCCAACTTCTTGTTGGCAAGCCTGGGTAGACGAGCTGGGTAGATGGGCTTCTTTAAGATTGCATGTTGTCCAAGGGATCTGATTCCGATACTTGGTTTGGGGGATGTAGAGCACATACATACATACACACGCACACACATATACATATATATATATATGGTCGCCCCCCCATGACACGCACCTATCCATAAAGCCTCGGCAGGCACGATAAAAATGGCTTCTTTCCTCGAATCGATTTTCGATGCGTTTAAAAAAGCAGCTTGACAGCGACTCTAGTTGGATTTCTTGTATCGACA
>CAJNJA010013757.1:0-12516 GCA_905231915.1 Symbiodinium necroappetens | reverse complement strand
ATCCATCCATCCATCCATCCATACATACATACATACATACATACACACATACATACTTACATACATACCTACCTACCTACCTACCTACCTACCTACCTACCTCCCTCCCTCCCTCCCTCCCTCCCTCCCTACCTACCTACCTACCTACCTACCTACCTACCTACCTACCTACGCACACACACACACACACCTACACACACCTACACACACCTACACACACACCTACACACACACCTACACACCTACACACACCTACACACACCTACACACACCTACACACACCTACACACACCTACACAAACAAACAAACAAACAAACAAACAAACAAACAAACAAACAAACACACACACACACACATATGCAATCTACGCAAATCCACAGGCAGATACCTAGGCACAATGGGATTCACGGACGCATGGATAGATACGTCCTGTTCTCGACACCGTTACCAAGGCAGGGTACAGCGGGTACAGCTGCAGGACGTCTTGAAAGTTTGACAACCTCGCTTTCATATTGCCTTGGTATGCAATTTGCAACTTGATCCGCTTTCGGACTTGACTTGGCTCTTCGAAGTTTCATGCCCAGATGCGGGAACCGTGGCGCATCCTCGATATGCAGCGGCAGGCCCGACATGGAGTACTGTCCTGCAGGGAACCCTCGCTTTTTTGAATCCGTGAGCAGGTATACCTCTGCTTGTCTTCCATCGCTCGAAACCAGATTTTTGGGCATGTCAGGGCAAGAGTGGACGTGAAGGTCTCAACTCTGCCGGCACCTGTGGCGAAGTTGAAACGGATCAGCTGCGACAGCGTCTCCAGACCGCGCAGAGCGCCCCACACGGTCTTGGCAGAAATCACCGCGGTTCCATCGACGTTCACGTCCTGCACTCTAATGTATCAACAAGGACACATGAGTGGAATGTTACCACAACAAGCAAATCGTTGAGCATTGGAAAATCCAGTGATGCGAAAACTGGCTGGATAACATGGTTAACACGAAAGACCATTCGTCTGTCAGCGAACGCCACAACGAACCCCAGAAAGTTGGAACATGTATTTAGGACTTGACCTGAATGCCATGAGGATATGGATGTTCCAACTTTCTGGCTTCTATTGTAACTACCTCGTCAATTCAACAACGCAACACTTCAGGGGCTTCAAGACAGCGCCGGGGAGGAAGGTCGACTATAGGAAGCCTCAGTAAAAACATCCAAAAGTTCAAGAGACCGAGCATACTTCAGCAAGAAAGACAACACGAAAGTAACATGGGTCTGCTTTTCAGTGCATTTCTTTCGCAAAGCATCGAGTCTAGGTCCTCCTGTGTCTGACACCACTGTGATACCGCAAGGCTGCAACAGGTGAGGAATGGCTTTAGCATGCCTTCAGTGCACCAACGCCTTCACATGCAGGGCACAGTTGAGTGCCTGAGTATTCGAAGGTTGGGTTTAGCCCAGGTCGGCTGCTTCCTTCAGAAGAGCCCACCTCCCATAAAGTGAGCGTTATTGCCTGCCATCGCCCTGATTAGATCCGCCTCACTGGTTCTTAAAGCAGCCTCCAGCTCCTCATCTGAATCCTCTCCTAGTAGGACACGCTCGATCTCCGCGTCTATCTCGGCCATCCGCCCTTGCGAAAGGCCTGAAGCACCCGCGATCCCTAAAGGATCTCGGTTCTCGGCAGCGAAAAGTTGGGGCGAGGGCTGCTGCATCGAAGGACCGCCCAGCCGAACCCAGTTGTTGTAGAAAGTCTGTGTGGTAGGGTGCTGGTCACCGAGCATCTCCCGGCTTTTCATCCACGCGGCTTTGAACAACTCTTCAGCCTCCCTGAGCTTTCCTTGGCTTTGCATCACACCTCCCAAACTATTCAGGCAGATCAAGGTGTGCGGATGGTCGTCACCGAGCTTCTCCTGGCTGATCTGCAGGGCTTCTCTACAGAACGGCTCGACCTCCCCGAATTTCTCTAGGTGCAGCATGCTGGTAACCAAGCTCATCAAGGTGCCCAGGGTGTCCGGATGGTCCCTGCCCAGTCTTTCCCGTCGCTTCTGCAGGACTTCTCGATACAAGGGCTCGGCCTCCCTATTTCTTCCTTGCTCCGCGAGGAGAGTGGCCAAGTTATTCCTGGTGGTCAACGTGCTGAGGTGATCCGTAGTGAGCTTCTCCTGGCAGGTCTGCAAGGCTTCTCGGAACAGGGCCTCAGCCTCTTTCATGTTGCCCTGCTCTTGCAGTACACCTGCCAAGTTCTGCAGGGCACCCAAGCTGTCCTCATGATGAGCACCCAGCTTCTCTTGGCGCGTCTGCAGCGACTCTCGGAACAGAGGCTCCGCCTCAGCGGGCTTTTTCTGCTCTACCAGAAGAGTGGCCAAGTTGTTCAAGGAAATCAATGTGAGGGGATGCTTCGCACCAAGCTTCACCCGGCGCTTCTGCAACACTTCTCGGTGGAAGCGCTCAGCGTCGTCCAGCTTCCCCTGTTCTTTGAGCGCGCCTGCCAAGTCGTTCAAGATGGACAAAGTCTCCAAATGGTCGCTGCCGAGCTCGTCCTTGCACTTCTCCCAGTTCTCTCGCCACCGAGATTCCGCCTCTTGATATTTTCCCTGGCTGTAGAGGGTGTGCGCCAGAGAATCTAGGATTTTTCGTGTCAGTTTGTGATTTGCGCCGAGCTTCTTCTGGCTTTTCTGCCAGGCATCACGGCTCAAGGGTTCGGCCTCGGCAGCTCTTCCCAGAAAATTCAGGCAGGTGGCCAAGTTCGTCAAGGAGATCAAGGTCTGTTCGTGGTCCTTGCCGAACTTGTCTTGGCGCTTTTCCAGGGCTTGTCTGCGAAGCTCCTCGGCTTCAGAATGCCTTCCCCGTCCGTTCAACCGGTCTGCCAGCTGGTCCATACAGTCCAGAGTAGCGCAGTCCTCGTTTCCCAAACGTCCACGGAGCTTTGACAGTCGAAGCTGCAGAAGCTGAATCAGCCCTTCGGCTTCAGCAGTCGCATGCTGAACGATGCCTCCTTCGCTTGCGAGTCTGACGACCCAGACGTCACGATTGCGATGGACTGCACGGCCCTTGTAGTCCTCTCCGAGGGCAAGGGGGCGTTCCTTGCCGCTCTTGTCAGTCACCCTTTTCGCCTTCATGTCAGGGGTCTGCTTCTCAAAGATGTTGTACGCAATTGAGTCTGGAACGATGAGGGGCACGCAAAACTGTGCCCTGTGGCCCGTGGTGTTGCCATCGCCCCATTCCTTCTCAACTCTTCGAGATTCTTCATCGCTTGTGTCTCGCCGAAGCGGATCCTCGTTGCTGTAGTTGTTAAGGAGGATTCGCACCCTCGAAGCCCAGACTGCAGGCTCGTGCTGGGTGGCATAGACGCCCTTCCCAAAATGAGCGCGCTCATCTACCAGGGAGGCAAAGATCTCTGCCGCCGATAGCTGTGAATTGCCAACGTTCAGGAAGGCCAATTCGTTGCTGTAGTGGTAGAGCACACGGATGTTCTCACCTTTTTGGCCAAAGCCACGCAAATCGAAGGCGAACTGCCAAACAAAGGTTGGGCCATCGGCGCCTTCGAACTTATAGATCGGCAGGCCAGCTTCAATCTGCCCTTTTTCGTAGCTGTCTTTCTCAAAGACCTCGCCATCAAGGTATCTGCCAACAAAGTATTCCGAGAGGTCGGCTTTTTGTAGCTGTGCCTGCACTTCCTGCTTGATCAGAAGCCCACCAGGTGCTGAAGAATTTTGTGTGTCCGAGCCAGGGTCCTTTTTAGAGACAGTGCCGTTGATGCCATGAACCGCCTTGACCTCAGATTCCTGGCTGGCACCAGATCCCATGGGTCACTTCGAAGCCCATGAGCGCCCACTTCGCTGTTAAATGGCTGCAGGAAGTGCATCGTTGACACAGCTGCTCAGCAGGCTTATTCGGCTTGCTGCAAGGAGCTACAATACCACTACCAGCACCAATGCTGTTCTCCTTGTTTTGAGATGCTTAATTAACAGTGTCATGATGATGACGATGAAGATGATGGTGGTGATGTTGATGATGAAGATAGTGCTCAAGGTGGGGGAGCACTGCCGGGTGCTGCTACAACGTCTCAGTCCAGAGTGTACGACTCATTCACGCCGAGAGCAAGGTCCGCGGTGGAATCCTCGGCCGAACATAGACGCGCACAGACTGTCACCATCGAAGACACGACAAAGCCCACAAAGATCCGTAAACTTGCGAGCCCCCAAGCTGCCACCTTTTAACTACTATCGGGCTTGTTGCCGCCACGGATCCTCGACGTTCACTACCAGGCCGGCACTCACTGCAGAAGGATGGGCCGTGGTCGCCCGCGGGAAAAACAGTGGCTGGTATCTCTTGAACGCCCTGAGCAGTTCGGCGGGCGTTGTGATCGCCTCAAAGCCTGCCAAGCTGCACGGCAGGAGCTCAGAACATAAGTCACCGCGCACAATGCCCCTAAAGTCGTAAACGACCCAGCAGCCCGACACTGCAGAAGCAACACAACTTCGGAGTGGAAAGAACCGCACTGCAGCCATGCAAGCCTGCTCTAAGCCCTGTAGTAGTCCTTCTTAGAATGTGCTCTCTACGCACAGGAACCTGATTCTGACGGCCCCCCCCCCCAGCTGCAGCACGGAACATCCCTGAGTCCGAGCAGCTGTAGGTCGCAGGATTCAGCAGCACGGTTCCAGTGCCAGGACTTGGCTTTGCAAGGCTTGCAGCTCTCTCAAGGAGCCGTGCAAATCTTCTAAATCTGCTTCGGTCCTTCGGTCGTGGTCGAAAAAAAGAGTGCAATTAGAGTGAGTTGGTCCAGCATGGACCTGGGCACGGCTTTCGACCCAGATTCAACTCGTATGGCGGAAGTTTATCACCCCTGCGCAAGGTGCGCTCAGATTGGAAGGAAGGGCAGAGACTCACGCCGTCGCTCCTATCATCCTCATCATCAACATCAAAGTCGTCAACATACTTATGATGATCATCACCATCATCATCATCATCATTATCATCATGGTCATCATCATAATCGTCATCGTCATGGCCATCGTCATCATCGTCGTCATCATCATCATCATCGTCATCCTCGTGAGCATCGCGTCACTTCGTCATCTTCACCCTGGACATCATGCTGCTAGCGGCTAGCTACCTGACTTCCACCTTTGCATTTCACCTGTGTTTTACCTTTTACCTTGTTTCTGCCTTTCGCAATCACGTTTGTTCTACCTTCATGTTACCTCTATTTAAATTCTACATGCGTTGCCGTGTCCAATGCTAGAATCTCTTAATGCTAGCCGCGACTCGCATTATGGAGGCAGCACCGCCTCCTGGTGCAGCAGAGTGGCACAACGCGGTTTGGTAGCGGCCACAGCGGTCCCAGGCCTGCAACCTGCGGCGGTTGGGCATTGCAATGGCAGGACCGAAGGACCGAAGGAGGCCTTGGAAAACGTGACAATGAGTGTCGGGTGTTGGAGTTGGGAGTTGCAGGACTGGCAACAGCAGGAGCAAGTGAGGTTTCTCTCTCATGTGGCTGATAGCCTGGGTGACGAGAGCCAACTGCAGCAGCGGGCGCATGGCGCCCTTTCACAGTGAATGGCAAGGAGTGGACTAAAATCCACAACGCGGGCAGTGGGCAGTGCAGGAGCTGTGGGCTTTTGGGGATACTGGCTAGATGATGGTAACTTCGAGCTCCGGGCCAACATAAGGCGCTACCGATCTACCGATACCTCTTTCAAGTGCACCTCCAACAGGCTACAGCCAGGGTGCGGTGCGATGCCAAAGAACGCAGTAACACGGTGCAGCATGTGCAGCCCAGGCGCTGCCAGCTGATGGAAGATGAGGCGGTGATTTTTGGAACTCCGCAAGGAGCCAAAACGGCATAGTTCGGGCCATGTTTGGATTGGCGACAGAGAGAAAGCCATGAAGCCATTCTGTGATCAGCAACGGTATCACGCATGTGTACACGCACCAACTTGTGCACCGCTGACGAAAAGCGTGCATTGTTGAATCTCTAGAGGCGGTTTAGGTAGTCATTCCTTTCTGACTTGCTTCCACTTTTGCTCGAGACGATCCTGCGACTGCCCATGCTATCAGATCTTCCCTGCTTCTGCTGCTCCTGTTGCTCCTGCTACGAACCCATGGAGACGACGTGAAGCTGCCTGACTCGGATCGGCTTTGGGCGGCCTCGGCTGCATCTCTGTCGGCCGGCGGAGCTCGAAGATGATGACGGGTACCTTCAGCATCATCATATGAACAATCTTCTTGATTGCGCTTTCGTGCTAGAAGAATTCGTGCAAGGTGACAAAAATGCTCCAGCTACAGCAACGGAGAATTGACGAACCCAAAATCCATCTCTCATCCGACCTGGGCTTGATGAATCGAAAGCTAAGCCCAGAATCGCTGAGTTTCGTGCATCCTCCTCACCTGCAAAGACTGCAGCGGCTTTGAGTCGAAGGACGCTGGTCAGCTTTCCCCACCCCGACGCCAGCAATACTGATACCCTAATTACACACCAGACACTGACTGACAGCAACACTCAATAACCCTAAACAATTCTGACGGAACTCACTGCCACTACTCCCCCCTGGACTATAACCTCGGAGATACCAGCTGCTTCCCTGAATTTCATCTGCTGAAGCATCTCAGAGCCTTCGAGGCTCTTGGCCATCACGCTTTGCCGCTTCGACACGGCCAGGCTCTTCAAGGAGGACTCCAGCAGATCTGCCTCGCCTCCCCAGGTCTAGGCTCTGGAGAGTCTCTCCCAGCTCAAAGGTAAGGGCTCCTTGGTTCTAAGACACCACAACAAGAGTTGCATCGCGGATATGGGAGACCTCATGTAGAGTCACTATAGGGGGTCTGGTTAGGTGTGAAGACAGGGCCTGCCGTGCGGCTTAGGGCTGTGCAGCTTCACATTAAGCCCTGCACCCACCACCGGACACTGGACAGTGGGCGAAGCTATGAACGCTACAGCCTGGTGCAGCGCACGTCTTGTCCTCCGGCGCTGCATCGACAAAGCCACACCATCCACAAGGCACTCTGCAACTCTCCGGGCGCGAAAATTTGGAGCTCCGCGCCCGAGGGCCAGCACTCCAAACAAAGATGGATCCGCGGGAAACCATGAACCTGAACCCTTGGGCAGCGTGCGCGCCTGGTCGATCCTGGAGGCTGAAGACCACCCTGCAGAGTGCTAAACTACTCCTAGGCCAACATGCTCCAAGCACACCGAGGAAGTCGAAAGCGTGACACACAAGTTTTGACGGGTGCAACCTGCAGGCAGCGCTACATCAACACATTCCGCACAAAAACCTGCAGTCGCCGAACCGGAGCACATGCTTCTCAGCTGCTAAGTCAAGGAAAACTGGAAGCGCGGCAATGACACTCCGCGCTGGTTTGCATGTCCATGGCACTGTGCCGGAAGGATAAACCGTAACCCTTGCTAACAGGGGACCGCGTGCTCACGGGACAGCGACACGGTTGATGGACATAGAGCTGTGGCGAGTTTGGGGCATAAATTGTCTATACCCTGCCCCAACCGCCCCAACACCAGCCACTGAGTTACCACCGGCGAATCCAGTAAAGCCAACCGAGCCAAGTGATGATGCTTTCCAACACATTAGGCCTCCTATATGGTCCTGCTTGTCAAAACAAGCAAAAAGATTCGCAGAACTGAAGGCAGTCGCTACATGTGGCTACTGCCCTCCACACGAGCTCGAAAGCAGTGTCTGCGCCTCCCACCAGGTGCAAGGAGACGTTCGGCCGTCGAGAGCAGCTCACCTAGAAAGAGTCCATGAAAGGTAAGCTGACTTAGCCATTTGACTTGGGTCAAGGTTTCCGGAGAAGCATGCACGTGCCTGCTTACGCCTTTCGTTCCCCGCGACCTACTCTTGTCGTGTTTTGACACGTACAGCAAAACTAACACATAACAGTGTCAACAGGACCTGCCTCAACAAGGCAGGTCCTTCTGTGGGAGGCTCTGATACAACCTAATCGCGCCGTACCTAAATCATCCCAACTCCACAGGCCACCATGCCCCAAACTCCTTACTTCAAGAAGACCATCATAGGCCTTTACACGTAAGGAACAGAAACCCACAACCCACACCTCCGATCCCAAACTTAGACCCCAAATGGCAATTCCCAAAAAGTCCTAAACATGAAACCGCCTAAACTCCAAATCAAACACCTGAACACCAAATGCAAGTTCAGTGCCTGACCGATACACTGGGGTCGGTAGCTCACATCGCTGCCCACGACCATCTCGAAGGTACCTCGCAGATAAACGGCTACTACCTTGCATCTACTGGTATCGCACTATATAACGACATGTGCATCAATACAACGGACACATCGACATGCGTAACCTGTACGCTTGTCTACATGATCATCTTCCCAACACACATACATACATGCATACATACAAAGCATACACCTATACATGCAACCACACTTGCGGCTGTCATGCATGAAACGTCGGCACGAGATCCTACTTCCCAAATGACTCTTCCAGCACATGCCTCCTCTTGCAGATCCTCGAGTTGAAGCGGATGGAATACGAAACAAAGTACTATACGATATTGAGTCTTTATATATAATATATAAAATCATATGGGCCAAGGGGCCAAGAACCTCCATCTGCTCCTGGTCCCCCCACGTCAGGGGAGCCACCTGAAGGTGGCTTTCGATAGGCTCAAATCTTGGGTCCAGAAGGAAAGGGCCTCAGAAAATGGGGAACCCAGGCTGTCACTGGCTTCAGCTTCGTATTGAACCCAAAGATGCTCTTACCCGAAGTTTTGCAAAAAAAGCCTTCATGGCCTGAAGCTGCAGCACTTTCAAGCCCCTTTATCCCGACCTGCAGGTCGAGGCCCGTCGGAGAGTTCTCGGAGACATTCAGGCCCAGGAGCTGCAGTTGCTCGGGCACCTTCATCTTAAGATCAGCTAAAGAGGGCGAACTCATAGCTATTATGGTAGTCGCAGTCCTTAGTCTGTGGCAAGTCTGCGGCAGGCAGGTACAGTATCGCATTGAAGATGGTGATGCTGCTGATGGTGGTGGTGCCGCTGCTGGGCAGCAGCAAACAAATGCTTACCTCGGTCTGAGATTTGCATGTTAAACATCAGATTCGTCGTCAGGCTCGGCAAGTAACGCGAAGGCCTAGGGCCCAGGGCATTGGACCCAGGTTGATCCTACACTAAACCCTAAACCCTAAACCCAGGGGTAGATGGCCCGGTGCTCTTAGCATCCCAGCGGGTTTCAGCCCCTGCGATGCCTCCGTGAGGGTAACTTCGCAGCCCTTGTGCAGGGCCATAAAAAGTCCTCGGTCGCACGCTGTTCTGCATTCATTTTCCTAGGAGCACAGCTAATCATAGATCCCAGCTTTGTAGCCTAAACTCTTCTCTACAGCTGTTGAGGTCCATGCCCTCTTCTGACTCTACCAGCATATAAACCCACATGGGGTAACATGTCAGACTCAGACTTTTGGGCTGTCCCAGGCTTAGGAACCGGATGGCCCGAAGAATGTAGTAGCCCGCACGCTCCAATTGAACAAAAACCGTCGCCTAAGGCACCAAGAACTAAAATTCAGGTCTGTCCAGGTCCCTGAGAACATCTTTACATGTTCAGTCCAGAAGGCTTCATGAGCCAATAGAGGAGGGGGATGTCCGAACTGAACCCAACCTAAACGCAACATGTTGAAACCCTGCATATCCTGGCACATCCAGGCCACCAAACTAAACCCCGACCGCTCCCAAATCCATTCTAGGTACATACACATATAAAACTCAATCCCCGGCGGCCCTGATGATGCAGTTTCAGAACGTGCATTTGCACTGGGTTTTGAGGTTTAGGGGTTTAGGGCTTAGGCAAGAGATTTCCAACTGCATAGAGGAAAAAACATGCACTGCAGGTCTAAAAAGAGCCACGCGCCACCCAGCAAACAAGCTGGAAAACACGGGGGAACCCCATATGACGTTGTGTACTCCAGAAAACCCACCAAAAACCTCAGAGCCGGCCAGCATAAGCCCGGGCGCCCACTGCGCCAACGCCAGCTCCAAGCTCCACACAGCGAAAATTCAGGCAGGATTTTTTCACCTGCCAGGAATGTAGGAAGAAATCTTCGTTTGTGGCATCGGGTTGAGGGTCTGGCAGGACAGCAACAAGTTATACAAGTTGTCGTGGTTCGTAGTTCTGGGGAGGGGGGTCCGCAACTTAAAGGGTTGGTTTCCGATGGCACGCCCCCGATTTCGGCATGCTGTTGCACCGACAGCAACACGTTCGCGAACTTGGTACTTGGGGGACATGGCCGCGTGTTATTAGTGTTTGCCGTAGTTGTGTTCTGTAATGGTGACGCCGATACTGCTGCTGCTGCTGCTGCTGCTGCTCGTGTTGATGGCGGTGGCGGTGGTGGTGGTGGATGGATTCGAAAGCCCGGCCTGCCCATCAAGGTACTCGACGAGAGCTGTGGCTGCTGGCCAAAGAACTGCTCCGGTGGTTCCAACGGCAAAGCGGCCTGCAACGGCTCTATTGCATAATCATTGTGCAAGTCGCGAGAATAGCACAGTAGATGCCCAAACACTAGCCACATGTTTCCAGCCTGAAGCACAGCACAGGAGGAGCAGCTTATGAGTTTCGGGCTTCGGCGATGATGCATGCAGGTCAGATAGAACACCTGTCGATTGATTGTCGACGTCCAGCATCTCTTGACTCTTGTTGCCCCGAGGTTGTGAGCCCTGTCAAACGAAGCCGCTGGCAAACAAATTAGTCAAACTTCTCCCTTCGCGAGCGCAGTGGCGGCCTGTTGGGTCTTCTAGCAGTGTCAGCGACCTCCCCTTTGGTGGGCCAGGAATTGGAAAGTGCCTGCTCACAGGAGGACGATAGCGCGACTATAGCTGAACTAGTTGGTCTGAACTCTGCAGAGGCATGGCGACCCATGCCACTTCCAGACATGCATGCGAGCTTTTCACAACATGGCCTCTTCCGAAGGTGGGATTCACGATCTTGGAAGGAGCTCGTATTGTGTTCCCAAATGTCTTCCATGCCTTACACATCAAGCGAGTGGTGCTGGCAATGGCTGTCATCATCATACTTGAAAGTGGTGGTTGGGCACGGGCTACAAGGAGTACTTAACATGCTACGAACTACTCAAGTTTGGATGATTACTTAAACATGTCGGCACTAAAACTGGCACCCGACTGGACTTCAACGACGGATCAGCCCAGGCGGCTGGTCTATGGACTCTAGCCCCTCAGCACGGTTTCGCGGAGGTGTTGCGCCACGAACGAAACAGCAGCAAGTTTTGACGACATTTGGCACAGGACGGTATATATTCTGTAGTGCTGCGAAGCCAGGCTTCGGAGAGTAACAACCATCCACGATGCTGGCCTCTGCCTCTACTTAGCTGTAGTTTTGCACAGAACTCCGAGCTCCCCCACGTTTTCGGCACATGGCCGCCCAAAGTGCTGGAGGCACATTTGGCGGAAGCCCTGGCAGCTTGCACTTTCGAAACGGGGCCAGGGAATCGTTTCGAGTTTCAGGTTTTATCGTGTTAGGGATTTAGTAGACATGGCCAAAGCAGACTTTGCGTGCCAGCAACTTCTGTTCATGACAGCTGGCATGGTACTCGTTTGCACCCCACGTCTACGAAAAGCCCAAACTCGAGGAACCGAGCCTCACACCCTCAAGGTCCAGGCAAGACCTTGGCCGCCCGACCCCGAGAAGACTCACATCTCAAGGTAACCCTGAAACCCTAAACTGAGATATACCAACTTATGGCTGCTTGAGGCCTGTGAACATGACATGAATCATGAACACATCAAGTGCTGCTTTATCTAAACATCGACTTAGTATAGACAATAAAGATACACTCCTCAGCCCTCGGCCTCCCTTAGGAAACCCTCTGCTGCTTACGGAGCCTTCTGGTGGCCGCTCGGCGCCCAGAGCTGCGAAGAGCGACGCGAGCTCGGGCACGGAGCCCACCAGTCCCTCAGCGTTGGAGTGTATCTTCCCTGCAGAATTGGATGGAACGGCGAGTTCATAGAAGCAGTACTGGCAGTAGTGGCAATGGCAGTGGTCGTGGCCGTGGTGGTGCTAAACAGCAGGTGGTCGTAGTAGTAGGGTTAGTATGGGTAGTAGTAGCAGCAGCAGCAGTAGCGGTAGCGGTAGCGGTAGCAGTAGCGGTAGCAGTAGCGGTAGCAGTAGCAATAGCCGTAGCAGTAGCAGCAGCAGCAGCAGCAGCAGTAGCACTAGCCGTGGCGGTAGCGGTAGCAGTAGCAGCAAGAGTAGCAGTAGTCGTAGCAGTAGCAGGAGCAGTAGCAGCAGGAGCCGTAGCCGTAGCAGGAGCAGTAGCAGTAGTAGTTGCAGTCGTCGTCGTCGTCGTCGCCGCCGCCGCCGGCGTCGTCGTCGTCGTCGTCGTAGTAGTAGTAGTAGTAGTAGTAGTAGGTGGTAGTTGTAGCTGGTAGTAGATGGTGGTAGATAGTAGTAGATAGTAGTAGATAGTAGTAGATAGTAGTAGATAGTAGTAGATAGCAGTAGATAGCAGTAGAAAGTAGTAGATAGTAGTAGATAGTAGT
>CAJNJA010013756.1:0-12516 GCA_905231915.1 Symbiodinium necroappetens | reverse complement strand
GGGGTTTAGGGCGCTTAGGGTTTAGGCTCTAGCAGCGCTCGCAGGCAAATCCCGAGCTCAGCGGCTATGCCGACTCCTTCCTGGAGTCAGAAAGGGTTTAGGGTTTCGGGTTTAGGGTTTCGATATCTTAAAGTTTAGTTCCCCAGGGTCTAGAAAGGATTGGACGAAATTGTGAGGTCTACTACTGTATGGCTTCCGGGAATTAGGCTAAAGGGTTCAATGGCTTAGGGCTATAGGGTTCAAGATAGGCCCCCAAACCCAGGAGAGTATGCTAAACCAATTAACCCAGAAATGTGAGCCCATGTAGCGGGTTGAAATTTTTCAGGTGGTATCAGACATCAAGTTATAAAGCATCAATTCTGAAACCTTGATAGTACCATTTCAAATTTTAAATTCAATTTTAGGTGTTTTTCCCTGAAACCTACAAGCCCTTAAGGCTCGTCTAGACGCAGCTGAGGAAATGCTTACGTCCCCTGAGGATGAGCTGCGGTGGCTGGCGATTTTCCTGGGAGCATCTCGTCCCTCGCAGTTTTTGTTTTTTTTGGGTTTCAGTTTTGGGTTTTAGGCTTTTAGGCTTATAGGGGTTGGGAAAATCGGAGAATGCTGTAGGGTTTAGGTTTCAGGGCTCTTTTTTTTTGGTTTTTTCTTGGTACCATAAGGACACTGCAGCGGTTCGGTGCCTTAGGGTTTCGGCTTTGGGCCTTCGGGATCTGGGGGATTTGGGGCTTACTCTTGACTTTATCTTGGGGTTTAGGGTTTAGAGTTTAGGCGTTTAGGGTTTTGGGGTTTTGGGGTTTGGGGTTTGGAGGTGGGGGTTTCGAGAGATTAGGGTTTGTCGTTAAGGGAGGGGTGGGCCCCCCTCCAAAACCCAGCGATTGAGCAATCTACCCTCCGCCCTAAACCCCTAAACCCTAAACCCACCAATAGAAGAGTCTTCAATATGACGTAAGGTTTATTCCCTGGTTATTGATGAAGGGATACCTTAACCCTAGACCCCAAAACAGCACTAGAGCCTGTGGCCTTTGCCTTAGGGCTCCAAGTATATACAAATAGTACCTACTTTGGGGTCTAAAGTCTGTAAATAGTACCTACTTTGGGCTATTTAGAGCCTGTGGCCTTTCTGAAGGACATGCACCAGCCGCTGCACTGGCTCCGTGGCGAGCACGACTACGGCAGGAATCTCACCGTGATCCACAACGGCAAGGATGGGCCAAGCAAGTTTCTAGGGTCTTGAAACCTATGGCGTTTATCCTATAAAGTTTATACGGTTTTGGGGGGCTTCAATGAATAAAACGCACAACAAGCACTCTACTTCCTCCTCTGAAACCCAAAAAGTTTGGAGTTGCACCCAGCCCTCAGCAAGGTATCGCAGCAGCCTGAATTCTTGAAATGGGTGCAAGTATGCAGGTTTAGGGCCCTAAGCCCTCAACCCTAAACCCTAAACGCCTAAACCCTAAGCCCTAAGCCCTAAACCGAAACCCTGATTCAGGGTTTATTTAGGGCTGGGGAATCCAGTGCATAACATTGGGGCTTGGAAATCTAGTAAGAACGTCCTCTTATAGCATGCCCGTATGTCTTCGCATGGTACTATACCCCACCGGTTTAGGGCTTTAGGGTTTAGGGTTTAGACTATACTACCGCTTCAAGCAATTTGGTCCTATGGTCGGAAAGATTAGTACCCGTATCCTCTTATAATCCCATTACACGATACTCGAATATGCCCCAAAACCCGAAGTCTCTGTTCGGGTTTGGGTTTCGACACTTAGAGCGTAATTTGGTTCTGTTCTCAAATGTAGGCAGCAGTTACAACTAAAAGCCTTTAATGCGCGGACCTGGTTCGCCAATGTCTTGTCTTGAAAGAGGATGATCTCGTAGGTCGGATGTTGCCTGAGGTGCTCGTTTTGTGAGCACACTCTTTCCCTTACCCTCAAAGGGCTCATATCCTAAGGCTTTCGGGCCCAAAGACCCTACTATATACGGCTTTTGGGGGTGACTTCGATGGGTTTCATCATGAAGTAGCTGTATGACCTGCAACTCTAAACTCCTAGATCTCAAGTCCCAGACCCCACTAATCCCAAAACCCTAAATACGGTTGATGGTATAAATCCTGCATTATCCATAATAAGGATTATACCATAATTCCCATAGTTTAGGGCCCTTAAGGTAATGCAGGTTATGTCTCATCAGCAGTACCTTGAACCCTAAACCTGAAAGCCACAAAAGTCGTTTCCGAGAGGAGCAGAGCCTTTTCGACTTCTGGGCACCTTGGGAGCAAGCAGTCCACTCCCTGGAGCTCGAACCCGCCCTTTGACATCGCACTCCTAAGCCCGAAACCCCTAGACCCCGAAACCCTCAAAGCCCTGAACCCTTAAACCCTTAAACCCCTAGACCCCTAAATCCCTGAACCCCTGAACCCCGAAGCCCCCTAACTAAACCCTCAGCCAAGGAACAGGAGTTGCCGCTGCTCTTCCACATGCACAACTTCCAAGCCGCCGCGAGCAGGCAAAAGCTCCAAGAAGTGGGACTTTCCGTTTTGGGGTACCTTATTTTGGGGTCCTTATAATAAGGATCCTACTATTTTAGGGTGCTATATGAGGGTCCGCTATTTTCGGAAACCCCCAAGTGGAGTCTATGAGGTTGAGGGTTTGGGGCTTAGGGGGTTGAGGGTTGAGGTTTTAGGGTTTGAGGCTCTAGGGTTGAGGGTTTAGGCCTTAGGGTTCAGGGGTTTAGGGGTTAGGGTTGGGGCTTTAGGGCTTAGGGTTTCCGTAAAGGGGGTGAGAGAACGGGTATAGGGGCCTGAAGAATGACTTACATTATTCCCTTTAATTAGGGCTCTTAAGTTATAGTATGTTTTTCTGTAATTATAGCATAATGCACCCCGAAACCCTATTCCTAGGGTGATCATAAAGGCCCCTACGTCAGAGTTAATGGAAGTGCCCGGAAAGGTATATTTTGACGGTCCACGTACCCTCTCCGACATCCCAAATACTACACTCTGAATGGGTTTGATTATCCGGATCCCTAGAACCTCTAATATTTTGGGTGCCCAGATAAGCATGAACTGTTGATACCTAGCCTTCTCCGGGGATTGTATATATTTCTCCTTTCTACCCACAGAGATCCCTGTAGCCAATGCCTCTTCTAGGGCGGCTCTAATGCGACGCAAGGTCTCTCGTACCCAAACCCAAAATCATGACTCCGAGAAAATTGAAACGCTAAGAAGCTCCTGTCAAAAAGGTTGTTCTAGTTTAGGATTCCGCATAAATTAGGCACCTGCGTCAGCAGTCATCATGCATTCATGCCAACATGATCACCACGACCGCCGCCGCCGCCACTGCCACCGAACCACCACCACCACCACCACCACCACGAAGAAAGACAAACCACGGATCAGGCTGAAGCGCGAGCAGAAACTGGAGTCATTCAACGTCCACCCCAGCGACGTTTTTGCGGAGTGGGGCGGCTGGGCTACACAGACATGTGTATATTTCTGAGTGGATTTATGTTTATAAATCGATCAATAGATCTGTACACGCAGAGTATATGTTGTGGTATAGAAGTGTGCATCCACATGCATATATATATATATATGTATGTATATATATATGTATGTATATATATATATTTATTTATTTATGTATTTATTTATTTATTTATACATACGGAGAGAGAGAGAGAGAGAGAGAGAGAGTACTATTCGTTTTGTATACATATTTCCGGATAGACGGACAGACAGCTAGCTGCGGAGCCTCTAGGACTCCCAAGAAGCCTCGCACGCAGAGCATCGTCTTCCCAAGGTCGGGCGTTGTCTGCGCTTGCTACTTGGCGCTTTGTGTGTAGGGTTTATGGTTTAGGGTTTATGGTTTAGGATTTAGGGTTTAGGGCTTAGGCTCCAAAGTTCAGGATTGCGGGGCCATGTTGCTTAAGGTTCATAGGGCTTAGGGCTTGCAAGGCTTCAGCGGTTATTTGGCGTTCAGGGTTCAGGATTGTGGGTTCAGAGGGCCCTAAACCCTAAACCCTAAGCCCAGGGTTATTAAGGCCCCAGAGGTTCATTAGGGCGGAAGGCCCATGGGGTTGCAGGGTTCAGAGGGTTCAGGCATTGAGGGGCCAGGGTTCAGAGCCCTGCAGCCTAAATCCCTAAAACCCAGAAACCCTAAACCCTAAACCTCTACCCTAAACCCTATAAACCCTAAACCCTAAAATCCTCTACCCTAAACCCTGTAAACCCTAAACCTTATAAACCTCAAACCCCTAAAAACCTCTGAAAGCGTTGAGTCTCGTCCTGAACCCAAAGGCAGCGTCAGAGCGTCAGCTCCAGAGCCTCGAGCTGCAGATGTAGTACAAGCCCCGAACACACGCTTACCCCAACTGTGAACGGTTTAGGGTTTAGGGTTTTAGGGTTTTGGGCTTAGGGTTTTAGCTGGGATTCATGTTGGTTGTCTAAACCTTTTTAAACTCGGCCTTCCAAGGCCTGCCGGGAGATCTACGCGCTGCCTGAGCTGACTGGCTCGTCAGGTGCCTCGACGCGTAAGAGCTTAACACAGTAAGGTTTTGTTGTTTAAGGTCTCAGGGCCCAGGTATAGGGTTTAGGGGTAGAGGGTTTAGGGTTTAGGGTTAGAGGCTGTAGGGTTGAGAGTTAGAGGGTTAGAGGGTTTGGGGTTCAGGTTCGTTCACTTGGTTGTGGCTTCTGGGTTTAGGCTTTGAGCCATGGGGTTGGGGCTTGGTGAGTTGCTTTACATGTTTTGATGGGGATGAGTTTGTCAGGGCTATGCAGCCTTTACGCAAACACCTCCATCGCCGGAATGTGCGTAAAGACCACTGGGGAACACTCCATAGCCAGGGCATGCAATGTAGGATCTTCCCACATGTTTCGTTGCCTTTTGAGCAGTCTCATTCCTTCAGCTCGGTCTTATTCCCTGTAACTATTTGTCTATGCAATTCCCCAGCGGTATTTTTGCCCGAAGACTGTAAGCCTCCAGAGTTTCTACGGTTCGTTGGTTGTTTGAGGCCCTGGACGCCCCAGCGAATCCTTTAAAGCAGGACTAAGAGCATCCCCACTAACAACCTCCTGAACCCTAGGACATGTTCAGGTGGGTAGCTTCCGTTTTTGGAGCCTTATAGAAGGTCTATATACCTTATAGAAGCCTTATAGCAGCCATTTTTTGCTAAACTCCCCACCTGTAGTTTCCTTTAATAAACCTAAAGCCCCAGCTTCTTCAACAGAAAGTCATCCTCGAACTGTCTCCCAGAGCCTGGACCCTCACAACAAGCTTGGCACGCGATTCGGGGTAGATCGTTGGCCCTATGTAAGAGCCCCTGAGCCCTGCAATCTAAGCCCGATATCCAACAGTCTGAAGACCTTCCTTCCATCCTGATGCCTAAAAGCAGAGTTTAGGGTTTAGGGCCCTAAACCGAAGAGTCGGTTCGAGTCGAGATCTTAAAGCCCCTGGAGGTGAAAAAGAAAGGCTTATTATAGAGCCCAGATCCTGAAGCTCCCTAAACCCGAAACCCAATCCCTACTAAACCCTGAAGCATCAATCCCAATCCCAAGACCCTAACACCCCCCAACTACCCTCGATTACACCCTAACCCTAAGACTCTCGGGCCTAACATGTAGGGTTTAAATCCAAAAAGCCTATCGAAACCTAAACCCTAAATAAAGCAACAGCTCAAACTCACATCCCAAACCAGGTGTAGCCCTACGCCTCAACGAAGAGATCCTTCAGCGCTGGCGCGCACTGTACGAGGAGCTTTCGGAAGCGAGGGGCCGACTTAGAGCTCTGAGTGGCTTTTTTGGCGTCGACTTTTTGAGTTGTACTAGAATGATTAGGAAGGTCCCGAGATTTCAGGTGTGTAATGAATATGGGCTAGGCTATATAGGGATGCACTTTAATTTAGTTTTAGTTGTCTCGGACGGAGATGCCGTTTTAGCTGCTGGAATCGTTGTAAAAGTGCTGCATGCTTCAGGTTCAGGGGTTGATTGTGAGCGGCATAAGCAGCAAGGATTGAGGTTTAGGGTGTCACCTCACCCCAACACCCTGGACATAGGTGTTTTACTGTTGCCCTCGTGTTCCGTGTACGATAATTATCCGGGAATCCAGTCGCCAGGGTTTGTGCAGTTTCGAGGTAATTTTTCAGGGTTTGAGGTTTGGCCCTGCGTATCCCTGCGTCATAACGGCCTATCGCCACCCCGTAAGTGAAAGGGCGAGGTGAAACACATGGCCCAGCTCCCTAAACCCTAAACCTTAAACCCTAAACCCTCAACTATCTATCAGGACCTCGTTTTGAAAGCCGGCTTCCGCCTTGCTCGGACAATGCGCGAGCTGCTGACGCACAGGACAGATTTTCGCATCCTCGCGGTCCCGAGATTCTAGAGCCAAATATAGCAGTCTAGATAATTGCCAATACTATTGTTTTGGGGAGTTCCTTATTATAGCCGTAGTAGTATTTACCCCAAAATCCTATTCTAATTATGAAGGCCCCGACATTAATTGAACCCCACATCCGAAACCCCGAGCCCTGCATTCCTGGATCTTCATACTATCATAGACCCTAGAAGCTGCATACCTAATAATTACAGACTTTAAGTCTCGAGCCTCAGCCCCAAATCCAGAAGAGGTTCGCGTTTAGGGCTAAAACCGTCCAGCTTCAACTCGCGCCCCTGCTTCCCAGGAAGCATGCTGCTGTACCTGGGCAGCAGCACCTCACAGGTTCGGAGCTCCGGTTGTACTTTGTGTATGCATGCATCCGTGCATACGTGTATGCATGGATGTATTTGTGGGTGTGCATATATGCACTTATTTATGTATGGGTGTATGAATGCATACATACCTAGGTATAGATATAGATATATGTGTAATATGTATGTATGTATGTATGTACGTACGTACGTAGGTAGGTAGGTAGGTAGGTAGGTATGTATGTATGTATGTATGTATGTATGTGTAAATGTAAATGTACATGTCCATGTAAATGTAAATGTATGTATATGTATGTATGTATGTATGTATGCATGTATGTATGTATGTATGTTAGCAAATGTAAATGTAAATGTGATTTGATTTGTAATTGTAAATGTAAGTGTAAATGTAAATCTATGTATGTATGTATGTATGTATGTATGTATGCATGTATGCATGTATGCATGCATGCATGCATGCATGCATGCATGTTGCATGTATGCACTACGTAACTGCATGTGTTCACCTGTCATTTCACAGCTCCCATTGACATTCTTGCATGCTGTGGCACCGAATACAAAGCGCGGCTGCTAATCTTTGTTGATCTTGAGAAGAAGCCATTCCGCTCTGTCGGTGCATGCCCTAGCAGTGCATACCCACCCAATCGAAGCCGTGAAGATAGACAACTCCGGTGGTTTCAAGTCTTGATCCCGCCTCAGAATCCTCTCCCCCCACCCAAAACCGTACAATCCGATGACTTGCACCCTTGCCCCGACACAGATGAACTTGTGTAGTAAACTAAACGGTGTAATGCATTTCTTGCAGTCTGTTCCCATGCAGGTATACACAAATATAGATAGATAGATAGATAGATAGATAGATAGATAGAGTTGATAGACAGATAGACAGACAGATAGACAGATAGACAGACAGGTAGATACATGGATACATAGATACATAGATAGATGGACAGATATGTGCAGATTTGTTCGTCTGCGTGCTTGCATATCACTCTGGCTTGTAGATATGCGGGTTACTTCTGAAAGGCTGTTTGTGTAGACGTATGTGTTCAGCCATGTCCACCTTTATGGGGATAACAGTGAGGAGAAGTGTGAAGGACACACACACACACACACGTAGGCAAATGCTGTGAACTTAGCACCTGTTAACATAAGGGGATTTCTTTGCTATGGCAGTTTAGATGAAACTCGTCAAGTTAACAAGAACCCAGATTGTAATGTACTTGACCTGTAGGGATAATGAAAGTATGCATAGGTAGACAGCAGAGGTCGCTCGTTACAAGCAGTGCGTTGATGTGGTTTGCATCTGTGCCCTAAAGGTTGAGACCTGAACCTTACACCCTAAACCCGAAGCCCCACATCCATTCTAACCCCGAGATCGGAACACATCTATCTGAATTCTCAAGCCTACGAACCCTGAACCCCCCAGCCCGAAACAGAAGCCCCAAGTCGCCACCTAGGGGCAGCAGCATGGCCGTGGCCTGCACCGCCCACGCCGACATGCGGCGCGTCATTTTGCGGCCTGGCCTTTGACTAAGGAGCGCTCGAGGATGTGTACTGGATTCAGGGTTTAGTTTAAGAAAAATATACCATGAACAGTAATATACCATGAGGGAGAGAGAGTCGCAGAGAGAGATAGAGAACAAATATGGGCTGTGTTGTGAAGCCCATGTTTACCTTTGTTCCTTCCAGCTGTTGGCAGCTAGCCACTGCTGTCAAGCAGCGAGGTACCACAGCCAGCAGGTGCACAACAAAACAGATGGGAAGAGCATGCGAACTGCACTAGCCCACCGACCTTGTCACAGACAATCACACGGTACTGCATGTTATATATATATATATATGTATGCACGGGCTAGCTGCTACTCTTAACCGAAGCTAAGCCATGAATTGATCTCCGGTCCCAGAGTGAGGCGAAGAACGCAGTGATCGCCGTGCCGACTGTGTCCGAAGCTGAGCACTGCACGCTTAGCCTAGGAACTTATTTAAAACTCGAACCTTTAGTATTTCAGATCACTCCTGACTTTGAACTGTCTGAGACCTGTTTTGTCTTTCGGCTTCCTTCCTGCAGTAACTTCATAACTCGATCTATCGGCAAAAGACGCGAAGCCCCCAAAAGTGTCGACTGTAGACAACGCCAAGCCAGGGCAGCACTATTGCTGTTTTTCCGCTTCGACTTCCGTGGTGGTGTCCTGGCGCCGTGGCTGCGATCTCATTTGGGGTTCCGGGTCTTGGGGGTTTTGGGGACACGACCTTTGCTGGCTAGCGGCACCGAGTCGAACGGGCTGTGTGAGTGTATGCTGGAGAAGCCCAAATATGGCGAAAGCACGGGGAATACCAGGAAGGTTCAGAATTAAAGGGCTCTAATTCGAACGTTGACCGAGCCTTGTGTCAACTACACAGACCCTTAATGAACCAGCAATAAAGATTCTGCGACTTTCAACATCCGTCACGTCGAGCTGCCTGGAACGTCCTCAGCGCAGCGAATCACGACGCCACCATCACCACCACAACTACCGCCACCATGCTGGAATCCTAGGGCAGCTGGGGAACTGTAACTCATGAAGTGCCTCGTCGCGATTGTTCTCGAACTCGGAGCTCTGTTTGGAAGCACGGGGTGGACATCTTAACCTAGGCACAAAGCGGTAGATTACAAGCACTGACGGGTATGTGTGTATACGCTTAGAGTTACATGGTGGAGGAGGTGACACATCGTCCGTGTGCTGGCTGTACTGGAATCAGAATCCGACAGATGCCATGTATCGCAATGCGTTGGTCGCTGAAGATTTAAAGGCACAGTGTGGTCGATCCACCACGACAGCCCTAAACCCTAAGCCCTAAACCGGAAAGTTCATAAAGTATAGGGCTTCCGGCTAACGCAGGGGCCTCAAGGGCTAGCAATACCGTTCCTTAGGGCTCCTTGTTTTCGGTATATAGCTACTATGCTGCGGTCTACCCCGCAAGCCCCATTTCAAACCATATTCAGGCTGTTATAGTAAATCCCTTGTTCTCCCTTTCCGAGGCCCTGCAGAAGCATCTGAAGACATGATGCTGCAGCAAAAATGGGAGCGAACGACGTTACGGTTCATGGTTTAGAAACGTGTTGAGGTTTGTGTTTTTTTCTGAGCATCTCGACCTCTAACCACGCCTAAACCTCCCTTGCATACCGATCCGACGGAAGTGCTGAATTTCGATCCCCAAAGCCCTATAAGCCCCTAAACCCTGAGCCCTGAATCCTACATCCCTATAGACCTCCTTTTCGAGGGTATCACGTGGGTCCGGCCCGCTTGACAATCCATGTTAGGAGGGTGCGAGATGCTGAGTAGGAGTAGGGTTTAGGGTTTAGGGTTTAGGTTCAGGGTTTAGGGCTTTAGGGTACCGTGACATTGGTTTCAGGCCTAGGGCGAGACTCGTCTGGAAGCATGAATCGGAAGGCTGCACGCAGCTGCGGAATCGGTTCAGGCTTCCTACGCTTACAAGCTAAGATGTCTGGCATGGCTACTAAAAGCCTCAGTCCCAAACTCTCCACACTTCCCAATCTATACATTCTCTACACCCTAAACCCCCATGCCTACGCAGATGCGCACATGACCCAGGATCCTGTGCCGTCCGGGTCTAGTGTGCACATCCTGCTCGCCCTAGTCCAAAGAACACGAACTTCCCCAAAAACCACTTGTGCGAGATATTTAGCCCCCAAGAAATAAGCGAAAGAAAACCTCACGAAGCCCAAATAATTCCAACTTCATGACCTGCTCGAAACTTGAGGCGAAGAGCTCTGCTTCACATCTCCTGATGTGGTCACCTTCAGCGTCACTGCCTCAGGTGGCTCTCGAGGTTTCTCTACCTTGTTCCAACCCTTGCAGGGTTCTAACGTCTGATCACTTACCCTAAGGGTCCATGTGCCCAAAAAGTTTTAAAGAATATACCCCTAAGGGTCCATGTACGCACATAGCATATACATTGGCCCCAAAGTACCTATATAGGGACTACTGTAAGGCCAAAGTATATACTATTTGGGTACATGGACCCTTAGGGTACACTGTTCGTTGGTACATGGTTCAGGCTTGCATACGCTACAAGGATTTCAGGCGATGTTGATCCTCAGGGACAAGGGTCGAAGCAGCGGGGTTTAGGGTTTCGGGTTTAGGTTAAAGGTTTTAGGGTTTAGGGCCACAAACCATTTCGAGGACAATCGAAAATCCGTTTATTTGGGTCCTTGGCCCCTGCAGGTGTTGTGATTACGGGACCGTCCTTGAAGAGTGTTCTACAATATAAGGCTTCTTCAGGGTTCGAAAAGAGGTTCTACACTTTTTTTAGACAGGGTGCATGGTTCAGTGTTGCGTCGAGTGAGCAACGCACCTTGAGGGAGATGATGGGCTCTTCCACCACTACCCGGACCTTTTCAGAAAGCAGATCCCCCCAGCCCCTAGGTAGTCAAAGGTCGCAACCCTTAGGGGTTCTACCCTTCTTAGATCCTCCCGGGGGGATGTGGGTAGGTCTATGTCCCTTTGTCCTGGTCCCTGGTGACAGTAGGAGTGTATGACTTAAGGCTTCCCAGAGACTCCATGATCCCTTAGTATAAGGAACAGACCTTAAATTATAATAGGAACCCTCACAAGACTTAAGGTATATACCTTAACTTATATAATTGGAACCCCTCATAAGACTTAAGGTAAATATTCCTTAAGTTTAATGAAGCAAGAGTGGAGTCTCTGGGTTCAGGTTAACGGTCTGGGTACCTGGCATGATTTGGGTGTTCTGGGGGTGCTCCCCTAAGGGTCCAAATGGTATATACTTTGGCCTTAAAGTAGTCGCTATATAGGTACTTTGGGGCCAAAGTACATGCTATTTTGGGTACATGGACCCTGAGGGCTCAGCAAGGCCATGAAGAGGCACCCGAGTGCCCGATGCGCAGGAAAACAGGATCCCCGCATCCTCAGCCCAACCCGAAGCCCTATAAACCCTAAACTAAGCCCTAAACCCGGATCCTAAGCCCAAACCATGCCCCAAAAGCTCCGATTTGTCGAACGTAGACCCTGAACCCTAAGCCCGCCACAGGCAACGAATAATTAATGCAGGTCATGAGCCCTGAACCCGAGCCGGCCCAAGAGAGAAAACAAATCACAAAGGAAGGGAGTTTAGGGTTGAGGGTTTAGGAAAACACAAATCCACGAAGCAAGCGCAAGCTGAAAAACATTGTAAAACCGATAATAACACCCTGTAAACCACCTGATGACAGCGTCTAGTCCCCCTGTAAGACGCTCTCCAAAAGCCTGAGAGGAAGCGTTCGAAGAGTACGTGCATGGTGATTGGAATTCTCTAGTAAACCCCAGCAAGTTGGAAACCGGATTAAGGACAACTAGTGCTGGGATACCCTATACGTCCCTATACATTACTCTTCGGGGTTAGGGCTATTGGGTTTCCAAGTTTTGGGCTTCTACCGTAGTGTTTGGGAAGCTCTCAGTCTCAGTCCGAAACCCTAGGCACTATAGACCCCAAGCCCTAAACCCTAAACACGGAACCCTAATCCCTTTCAGGGTTTAGGGGTTTAGGGGTTAGGGTTTAGGGTTTAGGGCCTATTTGTAGCCACATAGAACTTAATTAGACGGGAGCCAGGCTGTTCTGACAGCAACGGCCCATGGGCAGCTGCCGGGAAGCCCGGTGGGCTTCTTGAGTAGAGAAGTTGGGGTTTAGGGGTTGAGGGTTTGGGGGCTTTAGGGCTTTAGGGGTTTTGGGTTTAGGGTAAAGGGTTTTAGGGGTTTAGGTTTTAGGGGTTGAGAGTTTAGGGTTTGGGGTTTTAGGGGTTGTGGGTTTAG
>CAJNJA010013755.1:0-12127 GCA_905231915.1 Symbiodinium necroappetens | reverse complement strand
CACGAGAAAGTCGGGCCATCCAGCCCTCTCCACATGTACACAAATCTCCTTCCTACATGGAACACCACATACACAAAACTATGTACACGTGCATGAAAATCGGACAATCTGGCTCTCCCCCTGTCCTCCCCTCCCCGCTGCTCCCCTTTCCACAACCCAACAAACCTGTTCCCATTAAATACGGACACACCAAAAGTGAAAACACTTTTTGGGGGGCCAAGCCAAAAGTGTATACACTTTTTGGGGGCCTGGGGTCTAAATTAATTTAGACCCCCGTGGGGGCCTAAATTGGTCGGGGGTCTAAATTTAGCCCCATTGGATCTATCAGGCAGAGAAAGTCATCAACATGCACTCCGCACGTGGCCTTTTTCACTGCGCCAGAAGTCTCTGACAAGAAGAATTATTTCTCTAACCGAGCATAGTGGACGCTCGAAGTGATGTGTTTACCGGAAATCATCTGCAGGAGCATGCAAAATGCCATTACTCCTGAGCTTTTTGCATCACTACTTCGGGGGCCGCGACCAGGACCCCCTCTGAAGCCTCACCTAGGGCTTGGAGTCTTCGTCACTCCTCCATGCGTCCCGACTTGGCGTCGGAGCAAACGCCGCCCCAATCTGGCGGCTTGATGGACCGCGGTACGGGCATGGGACGGGAGATGCAGACTCTGCGCGGCTGCGCGGGCTTCACGAATGTACAATCTGGCAGTAGACAAGTGTTTCCAGCGTCCAAGCAACAATGTGCGGTGCATGTTGCCCGAGACGTGAAAGAAATGTGTGGCCCCCCCTCTGCGTAATGAATAGGGCTGAAATTTCAAACTATGCAAATGGAAAAGGGACACCAATTCACCCCACTGCTTTCGGAAGGAATAGGTGGAAATTCCTGAAAGAGACTCTCCTGGCAACTTTCCACAGGAGAGGTATCGTGAGGCCCAGATCGCTACGGGATCATCGAGCAAGACTTCTTCCTGCTGTTGTTGATGCGTTCGCTGCGTGCCCTTTGTGTTGCAGAGTGTGTGCACCAACTCCGTCCTCTGAGTGAGCAACATGCTTGACATGCAACGACAGCGCCTCACCCGTGCGCAAAAAACCCACGCACATGAATAGGCACAAGCATGCAAAATCGTACCATCCTCTCTGCCAGGCTTCAAAAGTGAAGGCAAAAAGAATGTCTTGCGTCATCGGTGCTGCTTGGCACGGCAACTCAAGTTTGTCCCAAGTGCTCTTGAGTTTCCAGCTAAGGGGAAGCTGCTTTCGTAACTGTGGCACATAGTACTGCACGGCTGCCAATGTGAAAGTGGCTACTGCCTTTGCTTCACCTTCATGCCATAAAAACTCAACATACTTTGAGAGCCACACATCGTAATCGGTTGGAGTGGTGGGCAAATAGCCCAGGCTTTGATGCAGGAACAAAACAAACAACTGAAAGCTCTTGGCATACCGCTGACGGGTGGCAGGCTTGACCAAATGATCTTTCAAGCATCCCAGCTTGCTACGAAGATGCCTGCGTCTGCACTTGTCGGTCCCTGTGACGGTGCATGCTCGCGCTGGCATGACGAGAGGGCCTATCTGCAGGGTTGAACTCACTCTTGATGTAAGCAAACAGCGGCAAGACGTCACAGGCAAGCACAAGCGCAGCAAATCGTCGCAATAATGCATTCAGCTGAACAGAACTAGAATGACCTTTGACCAAGACTGCCAAACACACTTGGGAGTCAAGCAAATGCATAATTCGAGCTTTGTAAAAGCGTTTGGATCGGAAGCGCCACATGAAAGCCCGAAGACATGCCCGCATCTCCAGCAAATTTATGTGAGCAGGGTGCTGCCATCTCCAAGCGAGCTTGGAGCTCCAAACCCACAGGCGAGGATTAATGGTTAAGCGCGGGGCCCTTTCGGGTCGCAGCAGCATGCCGGTATCAAGTCGCACATCTGACCCTCTATACTCAGCTCTGCGCAGAAACAAATGCGGCAAAGAGGCTTGCGCATGCAAGGTCTCCAAGGCCTATGGTCTTGGACTTCCAATACGACTGCTTTCTCTGCAAGGGCATGGCGTACTTTCGCTTCTGTCTCGGCCAATGTGTCATACTGAATCTCCGCACCTGGGCCAGATGTGGGGGCTTTTCACACGGCCACTGAATGAGAGACAAGGCTCGTTCTTTTGCAATGTCAGCTGCTAGAGGCAACGGGGACTCCCAGCCCAAATGCTTCAGGCCCATGCGCAACACGTTTGCTAAGACGACAGCCTGCGAAGCACGAGCGACCAAAGCGAGTCTAATGCTTTCACCCATAGTGCCGGGAAACTGTTTCAGGACACTCCGAGTGTGACTTTTAGGAAAGCCCAACAGAACCTCGCGTTCAGCAGCACACAAGGGTCTCCGACTACTTCCATTCGAAAGCCAAAAAATTCTCACAAATTTCTTCCGAACGATGCCCGCAGAAGCTAGGAAACTTCATTGTCGGATCAGCGTGCCCTCCTGGCCACTCCCAAGGCGCAGGGAGCCAAGAAATGGTGGGCTCTGCTGGAGCGTTAATATGCAGAATACTGCTGCTTAGGCTGTTCTGTAGACTGACTCCTGTGTCCACGGCCAGGGAGGAGCTTGTCCAGTACGACTTGTGGTCCCGTACTCGCGAGCATCCTGAGCTGCAGCAAAAATGGTGGAACCAATGATCGACAAACAGCGCGGTGTCGACACTTGCTGTTGCCGGAACTTCAAGTAGACCAAAATGCCGGACGCCTACTTCCTTGCAGCACGATTGAACCCATGCTTGTGCTCTGACCAGGCACGAGAGACTGCTGTGATCTGTTTCGTTCCAACTCGCCACTGGCAACACGAAGGCTGTTTGAGGCAACCCTCGCAAGATTTGTCGGATGTGTTCCATGGTAACGTCTTCCAGCTTCTTCCAGAGCACATCTATGCCCCAACGTTTGCGGTAAACTGCTGCACTGTGGCTGCCAGACTCACACAGCACTCCTTTGACTACTGGCACATGCAATAAATCCAATGCCTGCCTCACCCCTCCAATGTTTCCGAACCAGTCAAACAGTACAATGCCTTTGCTGCTGCTGAGACAGCGCGGCACCGAAGTTGCCTGTAGCGTCTCCAGCGCCACGACGTAGTGCCCCACAGCTGTCATCCTGTCATCTTTTCACCTTCGCACACGCCCCCGCCAGTCTCCGAAGCATCACTAGCGGTAACTTTGTGGCTGAGTTTGGCTCGAAGGTTGGTTTCTAGGAGAGGCAAAGCCCTAAGCACTGAAGCACTGCATGCAAACACTTCACGTCGCTCAAGTGCCGAAAGCAGACCCGCAACTGGAGGTCCTAAAACCCTTCGCCACAAAAACTGCACAAAGGAGAAAGCTGGTCGCCGAAACTGCATGATGTGCACCAGTTTGCCAAGAAATATTTGAACACTCTTGCGTGTAAGCTGTTCCTGGCACAACAAAAAGAAGGCTAGCTCAAAGACTTCAAGCCTCTTCTCAAGATGCACTCCCAAAAGTCCTTGGTCTCCATCCAGCTCCACGCCAAGGCGTGTCGTGAGCTGTTGGCGCCTGACACTCTTGTTTTCAGACCAAGGTATTCCCCAGCTACCATATATCCGTTGCAAAACCTGCTGAAATGGTGATGGGCTATCGTGCATATCTTCCCGCGGAGTAGACTCTTCGTCCACCCATTCCAAGAATGTCGAATCATCCAAATATAAGTGCCAAAGCTCTTGGAATGCATCCTTACTTACTTTCGGGAGAGAAGCATCACGGCGAATTTCTGCCAACAAAGGCAACCCTTCACCAGCTACCAGGGTGGCTAGTCTTCTATGAGCATGCTGCAGAATCCCCACAACAGAGAGCCATCCCATTGGCATGACTGTGGCCGCCAGATAAACGTCGGATTGGTCTTCAGAGTCTTCGAAGAGATCACAATGCCTCAGCGTTTTTTCAAAGGCAAACAGGGAATGCCAGCTTGACGGTAAGCGAAACAAGTAGAATGCTGCAGTGAGATCATCCCCGCTAATGCGCAACTTGTCCTTTTGGGAGCACCAAATTCACCCACTTTCCGGGCCCGCTCAAAGTGCTGATGTCACCTACAATGGGCACTTGAATGTGGTTTGATGGGCGCAAGTCCATGATAAATCTGAGGACGGGCCGGCCATCCTGACAGAACTTGCCACTTTTGCTTACGCCGAAGGCACCATTCAACAACGGCCTTCCATTGATGTGATGCACTTCCTCCCTCTTTAAAGGCCGTGCCAGGCCTTTCCGCACTAGCTCCTTTGCGATTTTTGCCCACTCAGTGTTGGTGCACAACACCCTAGCATGCGGCAAGCTTTCAGAAAAATCCTGCTGCTTTAACACAAGCGAAGGATCTTCCAGACACTGTCGAACATCACCACTGCACAAGTCAGACAACTCAATGCATGCTGACTTTCCTTGGGCTAGTGCCACGGCTTTTGCTGCTTTGCGAGAGAAGGTACGTTTAGCCCCAAAGATCCCCTTGCGAAAGGTGGGAAAGCAGGCTTTGGCGCCAAAAGCACCGGGCACTGCGAAGGAGCCTTTAATCGACATTGAGAATGAGGAGAACGCCGAACGTCAAGGTCAAAAGATTCGTGAGGCGCTTAGGACCGGAAGGGCCAGGTCTCCTTGATGCTGCGGGGTTGGGTGGAGTAGGCAGCTTGCCCTCACCCCTTAAAGAGGCGCCTGTCGGTGAACCCCGAGGGGGCGGTATTCATGAACAGAAGCGCCAAGAAACACTTCAGTCACCAACTGTCCCGAAACGTCGGCGGGTTGACAAGGCCCTGGTTGAGGCTGGTGGTAAAGATGGCGACCATCATGATCCAGGCAGGTTCTTGCAGGATATCTCGAGTGACGATGCGGACCGAGGCAGGGCAAGCAAGAGGAAAAAGAAGAAGAAGAAATCGGGACGAAAGCGGAAACGTTCTACGAGTGATAGTTCTTCAACGTCTCCGCGATCGGGCTCGCCCTTGCGGAACACGGGACGTGCCGATGCGGAGCCTTTGGCCGAAAGTTTCAAAAGAGACCCCGGAAAGTTGCTCAAGTCAGGTTTGGAGGAGATGCGACGGTATCTGCTCGACAAACCGGGCGGTGGAGCTGCCGTGAGCGACACCGGCGAGGGCTGGCGTGAGACGAAATTGCGGAATGCCCGTGAGATTGTCACACTATCCACGTCCTTGGATTTACTCCTGTCTGGGAAATTTGCAAGATTGGGCGATGTCCTCATGCAAAGATTGAAAGCCGTAGAATCATCATTGACCGACGGGTGGGGCGTCGCGAAGCACTACTAGTTGATTCCGCCGTCCAAGCCGGCAATCACCACCGACAAGGAGCGTGATTTCGCGGGGCAGCTTTGCGCGCCGCAAAGCTAAAAGAGTCGTTGCAGAAAGCTCACAAAGGCCCAGGCTCGGGCTAGGAAGCAGGCGGCCGGCCATTACCCAAGTCGGGGGGTGTGCTGGTGACGCCAAAACCTCACAACCCGATGGCACCTACGCCACAGGATCCGTTGAATGAGCCGGGGAATGTCGGTCCTCTGACGCGGGGCATGCCCCCGGGTGGCCCAGCTTTTCCTCCCAAACCTCCGGGTGTAGGGGAGCCTCGTCCTCCAGACAAGGTCACCGCACTAGAAGTCGAAGTTTGGAGGCGGAAACCGCCGCTGGAACGGAGAGCCGCGAATGCAAAGTAGCACCAGCGCTTTCTGAAGCAGGGATGGGCGCGGCGTGTGCGCCCGCCACCTCCAGCAGTGGAACCCGACCGTGGAGGAGATCGCCGCTCAGAAGAGCAGGAAAAGGGATCAAAAGGCAAAGGCGGGCGAAGTTTTCACCAAAAGGGGAGTGGCAAGCATGGTCGCAAGTGAGAGCGGCGGATGCGGAATTGAGAGCCTGGGTGCGCTCTCAGATTGCTCCTAGGTGCTCAGCTGCACAGTTGGGCATTTTGCTCTTGAAGTGGTTTTTACATGACAAAGTGGCTTTTCCTGAAGCGAGATACCTGTTAAGTGCTTTCACTGCGCCTCCCGGCAGAAGCGGGCGAAACCGGGATGTTTTGCCCTTGCCTTGTCAAAGCGTGTCTCGTTCAGCTGCAGCGGCTGTCTCCAACATGGATAAGGCACCCTGCCCCAACCAGGAAAGCCACTCAGCCCGCACAAAGCAACGACGCATGGTGACTTTGGGGACGCAGGCATGGACGGTCTGCCAAACCATGTTCTTGAACATGTCACGGGGCAAAGATCTTGTCGTGCTTACAGAAGCTTCAGTTTCTCAGAGTCAGGCACTGGAACACCTTGCAGAGAAAAGTTCGCGTTTTGTGCAGACTACAAACGATTCAGGACAAGCTGCGCGGTGCCAGGTGTCTGATTGGAACCATAAACTGGAGAGTGTCAGTATTGGTTATTCAGGAGAGGTTGTTGAAAAGGCTCAGTGGTTGACTTTGGAACAGATGTTGCCGGGTTTGCCCCCAGAAGGTTCCACTGCCAACTCGCTCAATGACGGAAGCCTCCATTTTGAAATGTGCGTTACCTTTCGGTTCCTCTTGTTCCAACCGCACTCCCAGGCGTTGCAACCGCACAAATGGAAAATGCTCTTGGCAGGATCTGCAAGCGCTGATTTTGCCCAATGGTGATACCCTTCATCGCTTGCGGCCAAATGCTTCCCTGAGAAAGCACCAAAATCACCGCAAGGAACACCTCTACCGCAGCGGTCCCCTGAGGATTGAATGAATGATCATACACATCAAAGCGCACGAGCCTCCCAGCCCCTAGCACGCCTTGGACACATGCTTCAATACGCTCCTCGTCTTGGAAACAGGGATCAACATCAGGCTCGCAAGCCAAAGCATTCCAATCTTTCTCTTCATAGCCTTTATCTAGGATGGCCCTTCTGAATCCCCGGAGAACGGCCTCTCGCGCCTCCATGAAGGAAGAATCCGCCCCTCAACGGCCGATCTCGTCACGAGCTTTGCATAAGCATCATCGCCCTAACAACTGAGGATTCAAACCAGATTTAAAGAAGACTCGAGCTGAAAGATATGGCGGCACAATCGCGAGTGCCACAGCTGCGTGCATGTTCCTGCTCGAATCGCATGTGTCATGCGTACACAAGGCAGCACATAGATTTCCTTCCTTGTCTGTGAGGAAGTATAACGCCGAAAGCACACGAGACGTCTTNNGCACTCGGGAAACCTTCAGGCCTAGCCCTCGCGAACTCTCCTTTATACGGAGGTAAAGATTGCGACCGGCATCGGTTGTGCCGTAGACTGGCACTCGAGCAATCATGAACCCCGTACGCTGTATTTCCGGGTCTGGTACCCCCTTCAAAATGAGGAGCCTTTCGAGCGGTTTAACCTGGAAATATGCGTTAGTTATGTCCGCAGCCTTAAGGCGTAAGCCGAGAGACACGGCCCAGCTGCAAATGAGCGCTATGCCTTCCTGCTCCGCTGTGGGAGAGTCTGCGCGAATGTCTTCGCCATGCATTTGCTCAAAATTTCCGCAATCCACCAAACGTGCCTTCCACTTGGGAGTATACCCAGGTGTCCCAGATAAGTGTTCGTTCTTATCGGTCAAAACCACTTTGTGGGAATGCATACGTGGCCTGCTCGTGTGAGTTCGAGCATTTCTTCGCGACTGCACGGCACAACAGCATTGAATTCTACATAAAATTTCTGCCATTCTGCCTCCATGGCCTTATCTAGGCCAAGTTGCACTGCCACAGATGCCTTATGATAGTCGATGAGACTGGCCATATGGGCAGTGGCATGCTCCTGAGCATCATCCTCACAGGGCTTGTTTCCCAAACAACCTGCTCCGGTGCGTGGTGAGCGACAGGTTCTGGCGCTTCTGTTGTCGCACTATCTGCATAAAACGGGAACTCCAATTGCGACAGGAAATCGAAGTCTTGCTGGGTCAACTTTCCCATGTCGGCCACGGTAAACCCAGAGATTCTGTATCTGGTGCCCTGATACGGCATGACCAAATGGATTTCCTTAGGATTAAACCTAAACACCGCATCCTTCGTAGAGTGCACATCCCCTTTCATGCTAATGCCTTGCACCTGAACAGAAACTTGCCCTGAGAGGTTTTCAATCCACAACCACCGTTGGTGAAGTCCCCTATGCTTATAGCGTAGTTGAATGTGCCGGGTTTATTCGACGTGTCCTTATGTGGACCGGCACCCTGGTTGGCGACTTGCAAACTTGTCCACATGGGTGCTTCATAACCTGCTGCATTACATCGGGCATGGAGAAAGGCGTTCAAATACCGAGTCGTACACGGACGCGACCATGTCTCTCCGCTGACTCCGACTAATCCTCCATGGCGATATACGCCCAGCGTGTCGGCTAAGACGCCATGTCCTTCTTTGCCAAATAACGGGCGTTTATACACTCCATGTTGGTATTCGTGTCTGTCTAACTGTAACAGCAGGGCGCACGTGCCTGATGTGAACACGTTGTCGTTCAGCAAAGCGGCTAGCTCCTCGACAGGGTCAGCTGTCGGTCGAAGTTCCAGATCCTCGTGCAGGATCGCGGCATGTCCTCTAGGTTGCGGTGACCTAGATCTGTTTTCTTCGCCCGTCTTATCTCTGGCAGAGAGTTCCTGGGGTTGACGTTCCAGGCTGTCTCGAAGCTACTGGCATACTAGGTACGGGCACAGGGGTGCTGGATACCGCTGCCGCCAGGGGGTCGCCGGTGCTGCGCCGGTCGGCAGTCCTCTCATCCGCAAATCATTGCTCTGGGCCATTCACAATGGCTTCAGGGAGCACAGGTTCCCCGGTGAGGACCCGGTGTGCAGCGACCTCCACTTCGTCCGCTGGACGCATCTTGCACGCATGAACTAGCAGACTAGCAGCGGCACGTTTTCGTGCAGTAGCCAGTAGGCGTTTTCTGCCTCGCGACCTATGACGCGGCTTACAGTTGACCAAGCGTCCCGGGGACGTTGTCTCGTCTGTATCACCGACGCTATACTCCGCGTCTAAGGGTGCAGCAATCCCTCCTTCCAACGAGTTGCGGATGCGCTGCACGGTGGCATTGTGCTCGTACCCGTGCGTAAAAATATCCACGACCATATCGGCCGGGCCTGGGTCATGCCTGGGACCCAACAACACCCGCGAAAAATTTGCTCCAGCTACGTGGATCGTCCCCGGCGGTGCGCAAATCCTCGCTGCGTTTGCGAGCTCGCCTGCCTCCGGGGTTATACCCGAAGCTGCGCATGCCTCGTCGTATTCACGACGAGCTGCCTGAAAGCCACGGTGGGCTTCAGCGCGACCCGCGGGTGTTGCGATGCAGGGTCGCGCAAACGTGCACGGATCCATGGCTTCGATCTCGGAAGTGCTCATTCCTGCGGTGCTAGGGTCTGATGCTCCTTGGTCTATGGTCATAAACCCTTGTTGCATTCCAGTGGCTAAGTGTGCCAAAGTCCTAGCTAGTAGTGTAGTACGCCTAGCGCTGGCTGCATGTTGGGCGCTGTTGACACCTTGCGCTGCTCCTCGCTAACTGTGCCTGTGTTGTGCACATGCGTACCGCTGCCTTGGTCTGCAGCGGCTGCCCGAACGTTCATCGGCACTGGGGGATCGGGAAAAAGGTTCTTATGAGCCTTGGTTGCCTGTGCATCGCTAGGCCTTCTGTTGAGTTTATGCATAACAGCTTCTGTGTAGGTATGAGTTGGTCAGACGATAGCATCCTAACACCATACAAGTTAGTGCGCAAGTCCTTGCTGAAGCCTAGCTGCGCCTGTGCGTAGAGCGAAAGAAGCAAAGGTGCTGTGCCCTTTATTTCATGGGGTTCCAAAACACCCGGAACCCTGGTTTCGCCGTCCAATCCCATAAAGGAATATGCCTACCTCCTAGGGTCTCGTCTCACCGCTAAGCCCCTTAAACGTTCTAGCGGCATTCGACGAAAACCTGGTACTATAACCTAGGCTGGAGAGCTTACGGGCCCCGTGCCTTGACGATCGCGAGCGGGCGCCAGCGGAGGCGGAAGCCATCTCCCCTGCAGGAGGTGTTGTGGGATTCCTGGGCAACTGGTCTTCTATGGCCTCCTGTCGGTATGCTATCATGGTCAAAGTGGCCTTCCACAGTTTCTCTGAACTGGTCTATGGCGGGAACCACTACCTCTATAGGGCAGATCCTCACTAGTGCGGCTCGCTATGGATCGCATCAGGTCAAAGTCTAGGGTGTTAGACTCCTGCACTGCGGAAGCGGTCTCGGAACGCTTCTTGCGCTCCTCCTGCGGCTGCTCATCCAAGAGCATACCGCACAGCTTACACCTAAGACGACTCGTTTTGCGGCTGGAGCCAGTTCGCTCCGTCACACCGTGGAGGCACGTGGACTGCTTCTCCTTCTTCGTCTTGGTGACAGCCCCGCACTTCTTGCAAGTCCGCATATCGATGTATGCGTTGCTGCCGGACTTGCTAAACTCCTTGCATCCACCTCGGCAGGTAACGTAGAAGGGGGGTCCCGCCGCGGACGATGCCACGGGCTGCTCAAGCACGGGAGCTGGGATGCTGCTCAGCGGCTGCTCCCGTCGCGTAACACTATGGGTTCGGAATCAGCAACTACAAAATACTCATGTACCCAAGCCAAAAAGTCTGCCAAACCCTCGGATGGGCACTTTTCTCGCTGTCCCCACAAAACGTATCCCGGGTACGTGTATAGTACCCGTTCGTAAGTCAGACCCCTATGCTGTCCGAACGTGAAAAGACTGTCGCTCCCGGGAGGGGGACTGTCTCGCATTGTGGCGGACGCCGCCGAGCGACGCAGCTGGCAGGACATGATTCCTCGGGAGGGTGACGCTTTCACGGCCATATAGCCGTGCGACGGCGAACCCGAGTTGCTCAAGATTACAGCCTCCTCGTCGCCATCCGACTCCTCAACAGCCATGGGGCTTTGGGGCAGATTGGGACTTTGGTGGGCCCCCCAGACGGTGCTGGGGTCGTCGACGGCTTGCCTGCCGCGCCTTTTGCGTTGCCCTTAAATCTGCATTCCGCATCGCCGGCCCAATGGCCGACAACGCCACATCTCAAGCAACGGCTTTTACTCTTAAGCTCTGTGAGCTTAGCTTTACGGTCCGCTATGGTGAGGTTGGACCTGACTAGCTTGCCACCGGATCTTCCTTTGCCATCCTTGTCCTTTCCCTCGCCTTTGCCTTTCCCTTTTGCCTGGTTCAACGTGTTGGTCGCGGCATAGGCAAGTTGAACGGCTTCGGCGAATTCCTCGCCGACCTCATCTACTTCTAACTCATCAGAGATAGCAGCGTACGCATTGAGTTGCATTGCGACGTCTTCGTCATCTACCCACGAGCCATCGTCGTGAGCAGAATCCAATGCCGGATATGCGGCGTCAGCGAAGTCCTCCTCAGGGATGGTACCCTGGTCTGGCTCGGCAGCATCGTGCTCATCGTAACCGTAGCCAATATACCCGAACTTAGGGGTATTGTGGTGCTGCCTATCGCCCCAGGGCTTATACTCTGTCCTTTGCGCATTGGGCTTCTCGGTGAGAAGACGTTCCTTCATGTGCACCACACTATGGTGTTGCACCAACACGCGTGCATATTCGTCGGTGGTCTGTGACCGTGCTGCGGTCTTAACCATTGACTGCTCCTGGCGACCGAGGCCTGAGAGCTCCACCAATAAATTGGCACGCATAGCTTCCGACAGACGCATGTCTGGGTCTAGTTCACAGAGAGTCGACCACCACCGCTTTCGGCGGGCTATGTAAGACAGCATAGGCTCTCCTTGCTGTTTAGCAAGGGGTCCGGAAAGCAACTGGCCCTGCCGGAAGAGTTCCGAGGCCTCCTCTGATTGCAGAGGGAACGCCTGCTGTCTAATCTGCTCTATCGGATGGTCTGTGCCGTCTGGCCTTAGAAGGCGCTCGAGGCCTATGTCCCGAGCAATGCTGAATGCGTCGCCGCGCAGACCCTCCAAGATCTTGGAGACGCACTCTGACATATCCACATCTGCATCGGATACGTCAGCCATCGTGGGCAACACGGGCGCTGTATAGGCCCGGTCAAACTCTTGGAGAAGGTCGTCCTCTTCACCCTCGATTTGGCTTGGATGGCTCGGTATAGAGCCCGCGTCGCCGTCTATTCCATCTTCTGCTGCCTCATCGGCCGTTCGTCGTCTTCTTCGAGCGCTA
>CAJNJA010013754.1:0-12517 GCA_905231915.1 Symbiodinium necroappetens | reverse complement strand
TCGACGCAGGAAACCAGTCCGAAATACTGCGCCTGCCAACAACTTTAGCGGGTGCGCTGTGGAAGCGCCAGGGTTTAGGATTTAGGGTTTAGGGTTTAGGGTTAGGGATTACCTGAGCAATACAAGACCTACCTCTGCCAAGATATAGGGCTTATGCACGAGCTCCAGTGAAGCCAAAGCTGCCCCACCAACCAGGCCGATACTCTTGGTCTCTTCCGGGGCCTCTGCGTCGCTTTGAACTACGCAGAGGGTGGAATAACATCTGCCTCGACAGTACAGAAACCTACCCGATGTTAGCATCCAAAGCCCCAGAAAGCCTAAACCCCTTTTGATTCCTGGAGCCACGGCTTCATCCCCTACCGTACGTTGCCGGGCTGAATCTCGGCCACATCCCGAACGCCGAGCTTTAAATCAAAGGGTTATCTGGAACATCCCTGAGCACAAACAGCCACACACACAGATCTGTATGCCTACATTTATGTACGTACGTATGACCCTAAAGCCAAAAGCAGCAATCTCACACACCCTGCTTCCAAAAAAGCCTCCCTAGAAGCCACTCTAGACTCCTATAAACCCTTATAGCCCTAAACCCTAAACCTATAGGTTAACCATACTTTCGGGGCTCCAGGTAAACCCTAAACCCTTAAGCCCTAAACCCGTAACCCTAAGAAAGGCTCCTGAACCCGAGGTGCTTTCAGTGCAGCTTCCCATGCGGGCCGATCCAGCCTCCAGACCCTGACGGGAGGGCTTCCTACATTGATACTATTTGATTTAGACAGGCTTCAGGATTTACAAGTTGATGACCTTTGCGTAGAGGGCTTTAGGGCTAAAATTGGGGTCTTTATGTGGATAACATTTTATGGACGTAGAATAGGGTTTTGGGGGTGTCTGATTATAAGTATTCTATAATATACCCCCCAAACCTTATTCTAATTATTATTAAGGCCCCTACACTTATGTCCGTTTCTATGGCGGTTTCGGGGCCGCGGGCTCAGTGGCCTTGAAGGTGTTGGGCCTGGGGTCAATTCAGACTTTGCGGCTTCTGGCTGTTCGGGGGTTTGAAATTCAGCCTTTTTGGTGTCGGTTTAGGGTTTAGGGTTTAGGGTTTGGGGGTTTAGGGTTTAGGGGCTTAGGGGTTTATAGGGTTTAGGGTTTTGGGGTTTAGGGGAGAGGCATTTCGGGTTGCCTGTGGGGCTCCGGATCTTTTTTGCAAGTGAAACCTCGACTGCGTGAGAGTTCCGATTCAGCAACGGACTCAACAAATTCCGGAGTCTGACAACCGAAGCCGACTCCTTAAAAACAACTCGCCTCGAAGCCCGCTAACTTAAGCTAAACCTCAGCCATATACAGACTGCAGCAAACCCTAAACCCTAAACCCTAAGCCCTAAACCCTAAACCCTAAACCCTAGACCCTAAACCCTAAACCGCTAAACTCTCAACCCTAAGCCCTAAGCTCTTAGCCCTAAGCCCGAAGACACGCACCCTAAAGCTCTCAACCTACAAGTTCTTGGCAGCAGATGCCTGGGACATGCCTCGAGCCTGAACCCCTGCTTAGAGTGCTGTAGGGTTTAGGGTTTAGGGGTTAGGGTTTAGGGGCAGGGCTTACATGGCTTAGGATTCCAAGTTTCGGGGCTTTAGGGCTCAGCCGAACCCCCCAAAATGTCAGAACCACAAGGCCCAAACCACTGAACTCGATTGAGCCTCAAACCTCAAAGCTCTGGAGTTACAGCCCTAAGGCACCGAACTGCAACCTCGAAGATCTAAGAGTCCTTCAGGCCTGAATCTAGAATCCGGCAGTGAGCCAAAAACCCTTAAAGTGCCAAAGCTCCCAAAGCCACAAACCTAATGTGGATAATTTTCCAGTATAGTCCCTATACAACACTGCTGGTCTATGATGCACCCTATAAGCCTATAGTGTAGTTATAAAAACCCCTACATGTAGGTCCTGGAGGCACTCCTCGCGACGATGCTCGCAGCACGCGGCTCGTCCTTTAGGTTCACGGTACTTGAAAAAGTAACCCTAAGGCTCTACGGACTCATATTATAAGGCTTTCAGGCCCAAAGGCAATACTATATAAGGCTTTTGGGCTGTTTTGAGACGTAGAGTAAAAAAACAGCTTTGCTTGCAGAAGATACCACCTGCTTCCAAGGTCTATATACTCATGAAGCTTTGAAGAACACAAGGGGATGAGGGGAGTCGTGGGTAAGGGAATTGAGCTGTGGTGTCTGCATATTGAATCCAGTACACCCTACATCCGCAACTTGTACTCAGCAATAAACCCTCAATCCTGAACTTGGACGCCTACTTGGAGGTTCTTGGGGCTTGATAAGTACAGTTATAAGTACCATTAATTGGGATTATAAGTAATAATAAGTATAGTTACCTTACGTACAACCCGATTAAATCACAAAGTTTGAAGAGCCTCAACCCTCAACTCTATGCAACGAACCCTCAAGCCCTGAACCATTACGGGAGCCGGATAGAACAAACAATCATGGTCGTAATGAAGAGTAAAACATAATATAAACACAAATACCCAAATCATGATAACAATAACAGTAACAACAGTAATGATCTGTCCGTCCAAAGGGAGGGCTCTCCGATCACACTGCCGGGGCCATACTGTCGAACCTGGACCGTTTGGGTAGGGTTTAAGGTTTAGGGTTTAGGGTTTAGCTTCCTAAGGCTATGGGCTTTTGTAACTAGCAGTTTAGGGTTCAAGATTGAGGGCTTTAGGGCCTTTTGGGGCTAAGGGCTTGCAGGCTCAGGGCTTGTAGGGTTTACGTTTTGGGGAACCCGGAACGCTCGTCGGGCTTGCTAAGGCATCAAGCAGTTTTTGCATTAGAGCCTCTGTCCCCAGTATTGAAAATGCGAGTCATAGGGGATTTTCACTTGAGTACCCGCAAAGAGCTTTGCACCCGGGTGGAATGCGTTCGGCCCTGCAGCAGACCATCTGGCTTCTACGCACAACGCAGGAAGTAGGCATACAAGTCAGAAACAGACATAACCGGATGAAAGGCTTCAGGTGTAGGGTTTAGGGCGGATTTTAAACCTACTCTCCTGATGCGTCCTAGGCCCGCACCACCGCCAAACCCCCCTCCCAAACAGCCTGCTGTCCTGATGAAGGTTTCATGGTGCTCCCCCAAGGCTCTAAGCCCCAAAACCCCAAACCCCTGAATACATGAAACCTCCAAAGCCTAAGCCCTATAGTGCCTGCTGTATCAGAGTTATAGGGTAGTTTAGAGTTTCCGTAAGCCCTAAAGGACCCTAAACCCTAAAAGGTACGGATTAAAGTTCAAACGTACCCTTCTGAGCTGAATCGCCTGCTGCATACTCGTGGCTACACCAGGGCTGTGAAACAGTACCACTTAGGTTTAGGCTTTACGGTTCATGGCTTCATAAGGTAGATCTCATAAATCGATGCACATTGCTCGATTCTATATGGTTTGGGGCAGAAGAACCCGAAAACAACTAAACGCATTTGCACGCCGGCGGTTTGAAGGGAGCGGTTCTGTGTGTGCTTTGAGGCTTTTTGAGATCGCAGACGCCAAGCCCGACACAACCAAACGCTGAGCGCCCCACAGTTACCTGGCAGAGCTAGGCTGAGCGCATCAAGCTTCGATGTGTCTTTCAAGCTTCGAATTTCGTGCATAGGGTTTACCTATAGTCTCCACTGGAGTTTCTTCTTCTGGCTTTACCAATTCTATATTGAGGATCCTATAAGGAAACCCCTAGAAGGAACTACAATGGAGACTGTAGGCAGGGCTTAGGTATTGTGCACAGTTTTATTCCTTGATCCTGCCGGAATGATTGCATAACAAATGCTTCCACATACTTACGTGTGGAACCACGGCGTTCTCATGTGTATGTAAACACCTGAACCCCATGCAAACACTACCCCACTCTGAGTCGGGATCGTAGATCACGGATTTACTAGTTGAATGGGTGTATGGCAAACCACTCCATGACGTCTGTCCCTGGCATCGGACTGCGTGTTAGACCCCGGATACTGTATAGGGCGGGGTCCCGGTACACAATGTTCATCTGCGTATACAAAACCTACAGGACTACTATCCCCAACGCAAATGTTGGAAGTACCGTTTGGGTAAACCCTAAACCCTAAACCCCTAAATCCTAAACCGTATAACCCTAAACCCTAAACCCTAAACCCGTTTGGGTATCCTACCTTCCCGAGAACCGGGCCGGTGATACCTCACGTCCGTCAGACCGTCGGAGCACCACGTCGAAAAGGCCCTCGCGGACGACGAACATGCTCTGGCTAACCTTCAGGGTTTAGGGTTTAGGGTTTGGGGTTTAGGGTGAAGGGTTTGGGGTTTAGGGCTTCGCATTCTAGAAGGGCTTTGCGAATCGTTTGTTGTTTGGCAGTTGGGGGCCTTGTAGGGCTCTATGATGCAAGAGGTGGAAGGGGCGCTGCCGCGAGCAAAACCTGACTGAGAGTCACCCAAGCTGCCTGCTCCTCCACCGCCTCCTTGCTGGCGGTCCTTGAGCTCCGCCAGGGTCTCTGTGTACCCGCCGCGCTGGTTATCAGCCGCGAGCACCCGGAAAATGCACTCCGGCGGGATCGCGTACGTCAGGAGTGCTCCATCCGCTCCACGAAAGAGCCGGATGTCTCGCCGCTCCAACACGGCGAGGTCACACTCGACGACAGCATTGCTGCCTCTGCGGAACCCCCGGCGATTGTCCCACATCGTGGGCATCGGCCCATAAGAGGTTTTTGTGGATGTTTTTGGATAATTAAGCACCTAGCATCTATGGAAGTAGAAGGAAATTACTACTAGTTAACTACGGCTCCTATTACTATGTTAACCTTCCAGAACATGTGCCGAACGTGAACAATGGTGGTATTATGGCATCTAGCTACCCCACCACAACGCTGGTGATCCGAGTCATCACGATCATAATCTGCATCCACAGCTTCCTGCTCCTGGACTACTAGTCATCAACGACAGCATCAACCTCACCTGCTTCTGGACTATATCACCCTGGCATTCCACATCCAAGTCACCACCATTATCACCATCCTCATCCTCATCATCATCATCATCATCGTCCTCTGCTTATTCACCAGTTCTAAGATCACCATAATGCCCCAAACCCTTAACACGTGACCTTTTCTGGCAGAGACAACATCTGGCACCCAGCAAAAAAAGGCCTAACTGTCTAAGCCTATGGCCCTGTAACCTCGCATCCTCCGGACAAAACCGGATTGAAACGAAACGCCCTCAGAAAACAACTTTATGGGGGTTTCCGAAAATGGGGGACCCCAATATAGTGCCCCAGATAGTAGCATCCTTATTAGAAGGACTCCAAAACAAGGTAGCCCTTACTTCCGGAAACTCCCATCTCAGCCAACACCTATCATCCCCAATCCCCAAAGCCCACTACCTAAAGTCAAGAAAACCCGGGAACTCCGAATGCTTATGTAGGCGCCTTATCGTCAGGATAGGGTGTTGGGGTATATCATAGTAGAGCATATACCACGGTACGACGAACACTATGACAAATGACTCCGACCTCTATACTAACCCTAAACCCCGAACCATCCTGAACTCTCAGGGAACCTTTTCAGATCCCTTTCAAAGAACCCTTCAAGGAGCCCTTCATTCAGGCACCCTAACCCTACGCCTCAAAGAGCTCCTATGCAGAAAGCCTAACCCAGAGCCAGACCCCTGGGAGGATCTAGAAAGTAGAACCCCCTATGGTAGAAGCCCAAAAATTGGACACCCAAAAGCCTCAATCCTTAAGAGTAAACGCATAGGGAATCCCAGTACGATTTGTGCTTCATGCGGTTTCCAACTTTTTGGGGTTTACAAGAATTTGGGACCCCGTGCGAATGTAGGAACCTGATTAAGAAACCCTATAACCCCAAAATATTAGGATCCATCCGAAGAACCCAATTAAAGACCCAAGGGTTCGTAGTCTTGATCAGGCTCTGATATTGCTAAGCGCACTTTAAAGGAACCCCCATCAAGGGATCCAGATCCTCTCCGATGATCTCGGTTTAGGGTTTATAGACCCTAAACCCTAAACCCCTAAACCCTAAACCCTAAATTCTAAACCCCTAAACCCTAAACCCCTAAACCCTAAACCCTGAATTCTAAACCCCTAAACCCCAAACCCTAAATCCTATAGGGTTTAGGTGGGGCAGAGGCCGGCCTGGCCCTGCGTTACCAGCATCTCATTCTGTCGCAGGTCGCGCGACTTCCTCGGATTCCGGGTGCACTTGAAGGATCAGAGTTGGGCTTACGGTTTAGAGCTTGGCTTACGGTTTATAAAGTTTCAATACAAATTTGGGGTTTGGGGTTTAGGGTTATGGGTTTAGACTTATGGAAAGCCCAGGGGATTCAGCAAGCAGATTGCAATTGTGGCTTTACGTACCGTGCTCGGGGCTATCCCACTGATACCGCGGCTTCATCAGCACCTGCACACTAAGGCGCCGCCTGATCTTCTAAAGGTATATGCGGCTGAAGAAGGATTTCCGGGGTAATGAAAAGTTAGGGGTTCTGGTATGTCATGGAAACATGCTACTTGAGTCTCTCCGAAGGGAACCTAAACCTTGCAAAGTCTCACGGTTCAGGGTCACGGTTTAAGACAGAGTGTAATCTACAGGGCCCCAAGTGGTTGGAATAGGGTTTTGGGGTACATCTGAATTATATTACAGTCTCTCTGCGCCTTTGAAGAAACTGCTTGTGCTCTGTGACGTACGCCGCCATGTGAGCTGTTCCTCCTAGGCTCGCCATTGCCCCTTCGCTGTAGCCAGGGCCGCACGTGCTTTGGCACACTGCATCTCGGCGCCTCGCCGCATCCAGGCCCAAACCTGTTAAACACGGCGCTGTAGCCGTCGCCGGTGCAGTCTCCTCGGTTCCGTTCCTGGGAAAATTGCGTACCTTTGGCCTTAGCCTTGAGTTCGGCAAGGACTGGGGACTCCAGACTCCTGCCCAGTATCGCCACGATGAAGAGGACTCCGATCCTAGCGCAGATGACCATTTAGGGTTTAGGGCCTAGGGTTTAGGGGTTTAGGGTTTAGGGTTTACCCATAGGCCCCTAAGTAGTTCCTGTTTATGGTTATATTTAGAATCCTATAAGGTAATCCCAAAAAGGAACTACTTAGGGGCCTATGGGTAGGGTGTTTGCCGCAACCCATTGCCAGGTTCCGGTGCTGTGGCTTCGAGCTCTTGGACGCCGGGCCGGTGAGGCAATCGTAATGGCTGGACAAAAATTGCCCGCGTCCCTTTCTGGACACTGGGGCTCCGAAGCCATCTTCCGCTAGGAGTCCTCGTGAGCCCTAACAATAATAATATGATTGGTAATTATTCAGATTCAGGCTTCTATATTGGGGTGGGCGTGTCTGCTTGCTGACGGATCTTATGGAACAAAACTGCCGCTGCGGGCCTTATCTGTCGCTATAGTTCCTTGAATTGAAGACAAGGCTTGCCGGCTTGGGTTCTATCCCAGAGGGTCCGAGTACCCAAATAATAAGGTTTTAGGCCCCAAAATCCATTCTCTGAGTGGTTTTTGGACCTTGAAACCCTACTATTTGGGCGCTTGGACCCTTAGGGTACATGATGTTCACAGACCCAGGGTTCCGCTTTGGCAGTGCGGAGCTCTGGACTTTGGGCTTACACGAAGACTCAGATGAAGAACTAAACCCTAAAGACTTCCTAACTTCGGTGAGCCCTCAAACCCAAAATCCTAACCCTCAAACCCTCAGCCCTCATTATGCCCTCAACCCTAAACCCTTATAAATTATATAAACCCCTAAACCCTGAAGCCCCAACCTTTGCCCCGAATTGCATGAGAATTATGGTATGTTCCTTACTATGGGTAATGCAGGATGTATATCATCAACCGTACTTGTAGAGATTCCGGATCCTTCAAGAATTGATTAGACAAAAGGTCTACAGGGCGTAACAGAATGGCACTTGGGTGTAGCTAGTTCGTAGTTCGTGTTGTACGTTCGCGCTCGGGGAGAGTTAATGGTTACTAATTACCTGGACTTCCAAGGTAAGCAACTTTTCCAACAGGGTCCATATACACTCTTATATTCTCCAAAACCAAAATAGGGATGGGTCTTTGGGGACTTAATTCCATAGTGGTAGGATATATATATATATAGAAATATATGTGTGGACCCTTTGGGTTACATCATCAAGCCAACGAGCCTATGAACCATAAACGTCGGACCCTGAACCGCGACAACAGTCTAAGCCCTATAAAGCCTAAGACCCTCAATCCTAAACTCGCAACCCAAAGCCCTCAACCCTAAGCCCTAAGCCCTGACACCCCTAAGCCCGAAGCCCCGGGCCCTAAACCCCAAGACCCTGAAGATGAGATGCATTGCGCCGACGACGTTCCAGATGAGCTCCTGAGAGTTTAGGGTTTGGGGTTTAGGGTTTAGGGTTAGGGTTTAGGGTTTAGGGTTCAGGGTTTACCCTAAACCCTAAACCCTTTAAGGTTCGGGTTTAGGGTCTAGGGTTTAGGAATTTGGCTCACGAGGAATAGGAGGATTTCATGCCGGAGGGGCATTAGGCTACACTCAGCTCATGTAGGGTTTCGGGTCTAGGGTTTAGGGTAGGGGCTTTGGGTATTAAGTCTAAGGATAGGGTTTTAAGGGTTGTGGTATACGATAATTAAATAGAATATGGTGTCCTAACACATATTGGTAATTATTCCGGCTTCTATTTCAGTTTGTTCTTCACATGTCTCTCGCAGACAAGTGCAAGCGCCCGTCAGGTAAAACTTCGCGGTCAAGGGGAAGCATATGCAATGCAGTGCAGGGCTTGAACTAAGTTCTCCATAAGATTGCCATCGGGGTTGATGTACATGAAACGAGACTCCCTCACCAGAACCCAATCACAGATGGTCAACCAGAGAGGTGAATGAATCACCTTGAAGATGGTCTCTTGAAGCGGTCGGAGGGTTCAGGGTGCCGATATGGGGGTTGAGCTCTACAGGTTTCAGGCCATCTTTGTGGGCCGAGGAGCTTCCATGACAAACGAAACCCACCGTCAGAGGCAGATGGGCCAACACCTTGTAACTGACTGTGGCCTAAATATGTGTGTGTATATATATATACATATACATATACATATATATATATGTATTTATATATATATATATGTATATATATATATATATCCCTAAACCGTATGCCCTAATTCCCAAAGCCGCTCGCAGGCGACAACCTAGGAGCACCCGGGCAGGCCAAGGCACTCCTTCAACCCGGAACGGAAACCCAGGAACGACAATAATATAGGGGCCATGATTAGCATAGGGTTTGGGGGCTCCTTATTATAGTGATAGTATGATATAAGGCCCCTATATTCCTAAACCCCGCAACCCTGCAACCTGAAACCCTAAACCCTAAATCCTAAACCCTTAACTTAGCTTGCACCGCATCCTCGCGATGGTGGCCCATCGCCATTTTGAGACCGTCGCCTTATGGCTGCCGGCTTCAACAGCGATCCAGGCTGAGCTTGAAGGCTTTTGGGCGCTGAGTGGGTTTCGGTTGAGTTTTAGTTGCTGCTTCTTTTTAAGGGTGTTTTTGGGGTTTAGGGATGCTTAGTTTAGGGTTTTCGGGCTTAGGATTCTGTGTTGAGGGTTTTGTGTTTCTTGCTGAGTTCTCACACTTACTGGTCATACTGCGATTTGCAGTTCGTTCCCTACTTCAAATTAGGACCCATAACCCGTACACGACATGAGAGGTCCTAAACCTACGGGTTGATGGCATGAATCCTGCATTATCCTTAATAAGGAATAGACCATAATTCCCATAGTTTAGGGTCCTTGAGGTAATGCAGGATTTATATCATCAACCGTCCTGAAAAGAGGCTGAGCGCTAGAGTCGGCAGACCCCGTTGACTTTTGGTCTACTTTCCCCCCCAAAAAACGTACTCTTTATAGTCAGGGTACCCTTGTTTCTACTCTTACGGTTTAGGGATTAGGGCTTAGGGTTTGGCTTTAAAAAGAGCCCCAAAAAAGAAAAAGGGCCCACAAAGGGCACTGGTGGGGAGCCCAGTTGTTGATCCCGGAGGCTGGTCTCAAAGATCATCTTCAGCCACTCCTTGCGCGACGGCTTGGATTTCGGGATCACAGCTGGGCGTTTTGGGGTTTCGGGCTCCAGTGGTTTAGGCTTAGGTTTGCTTAGGGTCTCACGATTGCTGACTTCAGCTTTTCCTAATTCAATTTGGTATTGAGGATCATTTGGTGCACCGGGGGTTTGTAAAAAAAATCATGTGGTGCACTGGGGGTTGGAGGTACAGCCCACGAGCCCTAAATCCTGAAACTCTCTGCTTGAATTCGAATATTCAGTTACATGAGGCCCCTTGAACCTCTTTTACCCCTACAAAACTCTTATAATCCCCTGACTCTGTGAAAGGCCTAAGTCCTTTGAAAGTCTCCGCCTCCCCCCTAAACCCCCAAACCCTAAACCCCTAAAGTCTAAACCCTAAACACAGAATAGCTTCAATATGTGCGTGTCTGTGTGTGCGCATGTACATATGTATATATGTATATGTTTGCGTATCTAAACAAACAAATAAAAAATAAGTCCATTAATACTTAAATACATAAATAATTACATACAAAACAATGACTACATAAATAAAAAATAAAATGAATGAATAGTTACATAATTATATATATACATATATATATATATTTGCTATATTTATATTATACACGACAAGTAAATATATGTCTATACACATACATACATACATACATACATACATACATACATACATACATACATACATACATGCATACATACATACATACATACATACATACATACACAACACCACATCTCCGTGCATATGTATGTATATATAAATACACATACACACATAACTGTATATCTACAAATACACACATACACGTACACATATCTATATCTATACCGTCCTACATCTTTATCTGTATCTGTATCTATACACACACACACAGCGTCATACATACCCTTATAACCTTCCGGCTCCTGCTCACCGCGACCGATTCTTTGCGGCTGCGCCGGGCGCTCGGCGCGGAGGCGGTGCTCGACGACGCGAGCTTCGAGGCTCCTGAGGGCACTTCCTTCTTCGAAGGGTTTCTTAGGGTTTAGGGGTTTAAGGTTTATAGGGTTGAGGACTTATGGCTTAGGGTGCGCTTTTGAAGGGTTCTACAGAGCTGGAATAGGGTGGGAAGGGTTCTACCGAACCGCTATAAGGTTTGCAAGGTTCTATATACAAGGCGATGAGGCGTTTTCTACAAGGGTTCTCCAGAGTCTCTGTCGGGCGACAGGAAGGTTTCCATAAGCTATGAGGGGCTTGCGCTCGTATGGGGCTTCTATCAGGGTCTTGTAAGGGTTTCTACAAGTGGTCTAGATGTGTGTCTACAGGGTTCTGGAAGGGTCGTGTCGGGGCTCCACGCTTTCTACCCGGCTTGTTCCCTAAACCCTAAACCAAGGGTATGCCTCGGTATGTAGGGCTTCTCCAGGTTTCTGAATCGTTTCGGGTTTCGGCTTCAAGCCTCACTGTTGTGAGCTCACCGAAGATATTCGGATTGCCTTCGGGGCTGAGTACCTTAGTCCCAAAAAGATCAATTAAACTCTTAATAGTTTTACCATGGCAGGATGATAATAATAATCCCGAAAGGCCAAAGGCTACCTACTCAGCTACTAAGTTTCAGAGTCGAAACGAATGCAAGAAACGAAACACAAATATCAACCCGGCTGGTCCTGAAGCTGACGCAGACCGCCCAAAACCGAAGCAGCAAGGTGAACCAATGCAAAACCCTTTTATCCTAACATGGAGACTTCACAAGGACAGTCGGGTAGTCCAGTTGTACACGGACTTCAGTGAATCTTAAAGAGAATATTCAGACTCCTACATGAAGCCTAGTGCCTCCAGCCGTAAAGTGATGGTCACTGGAGCCTGGAGCCACCAGTGTTTGTTGGACAGAGCGTGCCTCAGAAACCCTTACCCTTAGCATCAAAATCGCCCAAAAGCCTTGTATAATGGGGTCTTTGGGCCCAAAAGCCTGAAAATCTGAGTCCTTTGAGGGTAAGGGTTATGAACAACTTTGAACAGAAAGCACTAAGCCGTCGACCCTGCACCCAAAGAACTCCAACACAAAGCCTGGATACGGGATACATGAAACCCACGGCTTTACCTTCAATTCCCTATAATGCTAGAGCCCTAAACCCTAAACCCCTAATCCCTAAACCCTAGAATTCCCCATGATTCTAGAGCCCAAAACCCTAACCCTAAATGACCTTAAAAGCCTCACAGCTGCGAAGCCGCACCTTCGCTCGCTTTCGCCATGGGGAGTTGCGGGGGCAAATCTTTGACGCAGCTCAGCGCTGGTGTCCCGAGATATCTCCTTTTCGGCTTTAGGGCTTACAGGGTTAAGGGTTTAAGGTTTATAGGGTTTAAGGGTTTGGTGGCTTAGGGATTTAAGCTTAGGCTTGGGGGGATTTAGGGTTTAGGGTTTAGGGTTCTGTCCCAATACGACCCT
>CAJNJA010013753.1:7274-38218 GCA_905231915.1 Symbiodinium necroappetens | reverse complement strand
TCCGAATTAGGTCATCTAATATTTAAAACCCTAAAAACTCTAAACACTAAGCCCCAAATCCCAAATCTGATTTAGGTCATCTAATAAGAAAAAACCCTAAAACCCTAAACACTAAGCCCCAAAATCCTAAATCTGAATTAGGTCATCTAATATTTAAAACCCTAAAACCCTAAACACGAAGCCCCAAAATCCTAAATCTGAATTGAAATTTGGGTAGTTTGCAGGGGATCCCCGGGCTTCGGGCTCGGACTTGAGATTCAGATTTGGAGTCGGATTGTCTATGCGTGTCACAGGGTCCTAAAGTGGTTTAGGGTTAGGGTTTAGGGTTTAGGGTTTTGGGTTTAGGGTTTTGGGTTTTGGGTTTAGGGTGAGTGGGTTTCGAGCGGGGCTTGCAAGGTTTGTAGGTTTGTTTGGTGCACCATGCTTTGTAAGGGCGTTAGGGCTTAAAGCTTAGAGCTCCAGTGCAGGGTTTGGGATTGGCTTTAAGGCATCTGGGCTGGTGGGTCAAGACACAGGACCAGCACAGCTTTTCTCAACGGTTTTAGGGCGTTTATGCTGGACTCTGAATCATCCCAAACCTCAGAAACAACGTAGAGCTAAAGCCTGGAAGATTGAGGTACCCCTCCGAAGCCATCAAGATGCCACGATACCGTCACATGCCTGAAGATCATATCACCCCTTAGACCCATCTTGTAAGATCACCGAACGCCTCAGCCACTTACCCAGAACCCCAACACTGAGAGCTACCTCGTGAACCCCAAACCATCAGGACCCATAATGACCCTAAACCTCAAAGCCTAAGAAGGTCTCGAAGCCATGGATATACGCACATGGACAGTTGGCAGCATCAACCTGTAGCTTTCCCCACTTGTTCATAATACAACGCAGCCCGGAAACCTAGTTTGAAACCCTGAACAATTGAGGCAGCCTGTCTTGGAGAGGCACCTGCGAATTGTCCGACCGATGACACGCCACTGGGCGTCGTTGAGAAAACTGAAATAGAAGCGATTCGTCACACCTGCTGTTTGGGGTTGACGGTGGTTTAGGCTAGGGTTAGGGTTCAGGGTGATGCCGCTGATGGACAAAATCCTGCACTGCCTGCCTCAAGGACCCAAACCCGTTAAAAACTATGCACTTTTCTTATTGTGGGAAATGTGGGATTGTGTCCATCAGCCACTAGTCACACCTTCATTTGTCAGCTCTTGTTGACCTTGACTTGCAGGTTTAGAGCTTCAGGCTTAAGGCTTAAGGTTTAGTCGGGTTTTGGGCTATCAACAATTAGGGTTTCACGGCCTAGACACGGTTTAGGGCTTAAGGGCCTAGGGCTGTTTACGGTTTAGCAACAGACGTACAAGACATTTTCTCGGTTTGGGAAGGCTCCAACTGTGTGGAAGGATGTCTGCTGTGTGACGACCCGACTTGCATGTTGACACTCCACGGTGTCGCGAGGTCGGAGAGGGTCCAATTCTAAAGTCCAGACGGCTTCTAATTCCGATTACATACCCTAAACCCTAAGCCCTAAAACCCTAAACCCCAAGCCCTAAATATTCGACGCTTGCCGCTGTGGAGGGTAGTTATGCGAGCTGCAGCGATCAACACTACAAAAGGAGCGGTCCCTCCTGTCTAGGGTTTAAATCCTACAGGTTTTAGGATTTACAACCCTCAACCTTATAGGTCTAACCTTATAAACCCTATCATTAAATCTCGCTAGGCTTTAGGGTTTAGGGTTTTAGGGTTAGGGTTTGGAACCTCCTTGACATCCAGGCATGTGTTAGAGGATCCGTGTCCAATATTCGGGGCCCCTTGACAGGCGGGTTCTCGGGCGAACATGGAGTATGCTTAATATAGGCACGGTAAGGGGATGTACCATCAGAGATTATTCCGATGCTTATCGCATGTTGCTATAGCAGCTTAGGCTCTTCTTTCTGTTGTTGCACCTATTCCTTAAACTGAGATAGCCTTCTTCTTTGTGGCTCCCTCTCCTCCACCCTAGTATAGAATTCTCTAAGGACCCTACAAGAAAGTAGGTTTCGTAGTGGCTCAAAAGAAGGATCGGATCGACTGCTACTCTGCAATCAAAGCAACGGAGTGCCTCTGAAAGCCTCATGGACTTTAGGACTTTAGGACCAGTCATTCAATAATTCACATGAGACCGGCACACCAGATGCCTTCTTTAAAGCAGTAGGACTAGTAGCACTAATCATCAATCATCATCATAACCATCTTCACCGAGGCCCCCGAACCTGACGAAATTGGTAGGCAGCCTGACCAGGACCTTCGGGGCTGAGTACCCTAGCCCAAAAGAGGTTAGCCTTTCGGCTTCTAGTAGGATGATATATACGTCTCCAGAAAGCTAAAGGTCACCTACTCCGCCCGTAAGTGAGTTTAAGCAGACCCCTTCCATGCCTCCCGAGCGACTTGCCAAAAGCTTGGAGGTGTTGTATAGGTCCTCTGGTCGTCGGACCGGGGCTGCGGATGCGAGGCTGAACCGTGGCCAAGAGCCACTTACACATAAGACTACTACACTTTGGGAAGAAAGGCTCTGTTCGACAGGTTCCTGAAATCTTGTGAGCGATGTCCTTCTGTTAATTTGGTCATTTCGAGACAGGCGCAAGCAGGCCAAGAGTCTGAGAGGTCGTAGTTCTCGTAGCGTCCTGCAGGATTTGAGGTCTCATTGCCTTTTCCGGCGTAGGGCTTTTGGACTTTTGGGTTTTAGGGCGTATAGTTCAAAGCTTACGGTTTCGGGTTTCAGACTTCGTAGGCTCTGTTGCCACCAAAAAAATCAGCAACTTAGCAGTTCCATCCTGCGTTCGATTTCCGACTGACCATCGTGGGGGTTGAGGCTCGCTATAGCCATACAGCCCTAGGTATTTGGACTGTTTGGTAAAGTGAATTAGAACTGGGTTCAGCGGGGGTAAGGGTTTACGGCTGCGGGCTTGAGTTTCAGGGTTTCGAAACCAGTCTAGATACGTGTCTGTTTGTACTACAATACAAGACCTTGTGGCACGGTTCGGTTCGGGCCAACTAAGCCAGCTAGGCTTAGCTTGTAAGGTTCTTGAGCCTCAGCAAGAAGATGACACACAAACAGAATAATCAGAACATCACGACGACAACGACAGCAACCACAAGCAAGAGGACCAACACACACAGCAGCATGGCCCCACAACCATCGGCATGACCCTGGCACTCTTCATCAATCCCGGAAAATGTCAAGCTAAACTGAGCCTCGAAAACTTTGAAAACCGTCGCGCAGCTGCAGGGCGAAGTTCCGCTGGTAGTCGGCCATGGTGCTATAAGCGCCCCAGTCCTATCTGAAGGCTTGAAACTAAGGATCCGGATTTAGGGTTTAGGGGTTCAGGGTTTAGTCTAGAGTCCAGGGTATGTAGAGGGCTTCTTAAGAACTTCAGGTGGGTGTTGAATTATGTGAGGTTATGAATCAATGCTTTCGGCGCTTTTTCATAACATTTGCATTGTAAGCATGGCCTTCAGGGTTTATGGCTTCGGGGCTGACGCCTTCGAACACAACAGCCAATGTTAACCACGAAGTCACCAGGATGCATTGTTACAATCATGCCCGAACCCCCCAGGTACCTACTATATAGGGCACTAGAGCCCCTAGGGCCCTATATAGTAGGTACCTGGAGGGTTGGGGCTGACGATGATGTAAAACAAGGACCATCAAATTAGAGCAGGGTCTTGGCGGGAGGTTATACGACATTACTCAGGAGCCCCCACAATCACACAGCAACTGGTCTTGCAGGCCCCTAGACACTTATGATGATCGTTACAACCCCGAGGTAGGGGGGGTTGGGATTGAAGGTTTTGGACCCGTCCCCCAGCCTGGACTCGCAGATGTCAAATTGTGATTCATCTTCCGCTGGGTTCTTTAGCTCTAAACCCGAAAACTTGTAGCCTTACACACTAAACCCTGTCGCTGCATAACCCGCAATTACCCAAACCCCTAACCCTTCCCTAAATTTGCCTAAGCCCTAAACACTCTCAGGAAACCGCGCGGAGGTGGATCCTAAGTCCTTCGCGCCTTCGGGGATCATTGGGCATAACAATTTGATGTCGAGGCTCCTTCCCGGTCCATGTGCCCAAATAGCGTATACTTTGACCGAGAAGTACCTTGCTAGGGACTACTTTATACTATTTGGGTACATGGACCCTCAGGTTTGCCTGCGAAAGAACATTAGCTCAGTTGTGTTGGCCTTAAGTTCCTGGTTCGGATCGGGCTTAAAGAGTTTTGTGTTCAGGGTTTCGGGCTTTTTAGGGCTTATAGGATTTCTCATGACCATATTCGGCCGACCAGTCGTCGGCCTCTACAGCGTCATAGGTGCTGCGCAGCAACATCACGGCCAGTACCTGAAGCCGCTAATTTTGAGTGAGTTCCTGAAGACATATGAACTTTCTTGGGTGTTGTGGACCGTGTGCATCGCAACCGTAATTGCCCAAACCTCTAGGACTCTAGGCTCATCTGGTGCTGCTCCGGTTTATGAAGCTGTTACTGCTGTTGTAGTTGTTGTTGTGCTTGTCCTGTTCGCTTTGTGGTTGCTGTTGGCTGTGGCTGCTTGTTCGCGGCCGCTGATGGATACTGGTCGTAGTGTCCTTGCAGCCGTCGTTCGCTCAGTTTCCCGGTCACCCTAAACGCTGAACCAAAGACCTCGACCCTAAATGGCATTTGCTGACGGAGGCCTGCCTACCATAGCAGATGCTGCAAGCCGTCACAAGGCGGCTTGCGCGCGCCAGGTGTAGCTAGTTCCATTCGAGGCTGCCTTGCTCTGCAGCTCGACAAGAAGCATGCTCCTAAATCCCAAACCCGGAGAGCAAAACACTCCTTGAAACAAGACTATAAGACTATAATCCGACGCCATAGTCAGGACCTTACAGAGTTCAAGGCTTAAGGTATACTCCTCAATGAACGGATCTCGGACTCTCTGGGTATCAGACTCAGTTGCGTCACCAGACATTACCCTAGACTAGGGTTTTGTGCTGTACTATGTAGTCCCAAGTCGGGTCGGAACGAAACGTGCGCAGTCGCGGATGTATGCACGTTTCAAGCCAGGAACCAAACCGCTCGTGGTGTAGTGAATCACAGAGCCTGAGGCTCGATGTACCTATGTAGTACATGCATAGGCCTTTAAAGTACCTAAATAGGAACCCTTTTAAGGCCTAAGTATCTACTATATGGCTACATGGAGCCTTTGGGAGAGCTATCTTCAGCCCCCCAACATCGAATGGGGAAGCAACCTCTGACCACGGAGTTGCCTGCGGAATCTCCGGCGACTCTTTGGTCGTTCGGAAGATGGGCTTCTCTTCTGCCTTTAGCCGATTTAGGGTTTAAGGTGTAGGGGAGTTTAGGGCTTAGGGTTTTGGGGAGTTTAGGATTTAGGGTTCAGGCTTTGGGGTTTAGCTGGGATTGAAGGTTGGTCAGAGCGGCTTTGGGGTTTAGCTGGGATTGAAGGTTCAGAGATAACATGGTGCAGCACTGCCCAAATCCAAAGTCTGCCAGACACACCCCTAGTCAACTACCTAAATGTATGGGAGGACTGAGCCCCATGTCGCACCCCTAAACCGAACAAATCCGAAGACATACTTCCCAAGAGCAGCCCACAATACCCGAACTCTCAATGTCACGCGAGCCTGTGCTGGTGCGCTTGTCAAGCAGAGGAACATCCCAGCAATCATTCCTTGTGTGCCGATGAACAACATTAAACGTAGCACCAACCATCACAGTCATAAACAATGGCAACCATAGTAGCGACACTGCACCACTACTAGTTTGTAGTAGACAGGAGATGCTTGACTGGATATTTTAGTCATGCTGATCAGTTTCCTTGTGATTCTTACGAAACAGTCAGTGCCAGCAGGGCGAAATTCAAAGGAACCGAAGCTTTCACATCGCAAGGCCTGTCAGCTTCGGGCGTGGAGAGTTCAAGCCGTGGCGGGGTCCCAGAAACCGTGCAGTCTAAAGCTGACGTGCTCTTGGGTTCCGCCTGGGTCTCTCAGGTGGGGGTTTCCAGGGTTTCTGTCTTTTTGTTTAAAGCACAGGGCTTTTGGGCTTCCAATTTGGGGCTTTGCGGAGCCTTTAGGATTTAAGCTGGACCCCTAAATCCTAAACCCTGGACACTACAGCCCAAACCTGGGGGGCACCTGCATACAAACCACGGATTCACATGACTGAGGACTCGGCACCATGACCATGACTTTGAGTTTGAAGTAATGTAAGGGCCTCAATAATTAGATTAGGGTTTTGGGGTATAGTGCGTATGAATATATATAGATATATATGTGCATGTATGTATGTATACATATATCATATATGTATATATATATATGTTGGTAACTATGAAAGTTTCTATGGTAGACATGCCATGAGCACGTATACATCCCAGCATGCAGAACCGAACATTCGGAGAGCATGGGCATTTAAGCTACCTTCTCCTGCAAACAACGAATGCCAACCCCAAGCCCTAAACCCTGAACCTCAAACCCTAAACCCTAAACCCCAAACCCTAAACCCTAAATCCTGAACCCCAAACCCTAAACCCTAAACCCTGAACCTCAAACCCTAAACCCTAGGTCCGGGAATCTTCAAAGTGGATGAGACGGTGAGACTCTGAGAGCTGCACCCCTAAGGCCGGCGCTTAGGCTTTAGGGGTTTAGAGGTTTAGGGTTTTAGAGGTTGAGGGTTTAGGGATTTAGGGGTTTAGGGTTTAGGGGTTTAGGGTTTAGGGGTTTAGGCTTCAGGGAAGAAGTCTCAGGAAATATTTTTGGAACCGCAACTTTCTCGCGGCCCGGCTGCGTCGGGCCACCGCAGGCCGGCTCTCAGCGAAGTCAGGCCCAGAGAAGCCGAAAATGCCTATCGGTTGAGGGTTTAGGGGTTTAGGGCTTATAGGGTTTAGGGTTTAGGGCTTATAGGGTTTATAGGGTTTATGGGTTATGGGTTTAGGGTTTAGGGTTTAGGGTTGCGTAGATGAACCCTAAACCTCCAGGTACCTACTATATAGGGCCCTAGGGGCTCTAGTACCCTATATAGCAGGTAGCTGGGGGGTTAGGGTATCGGTTGAGGGTTTATGGTAGCAAGGGTCTGGGCTGCGGGATTATGGGTTGAGGGGTTGTCGCTTCTACACGGTTTGGTGTACTGTTTTTTACGTTTTGAAGCTTGCTTCTGCTTTGTGGAAGAAGCGCCCGAGTTGGTCGGGGGTCCACAACTCAAGCCTGAAGGGGTAAGTGTGTGAGTGCGTGATCATCTCCAGTTACCTTAGAGGCATATTTGTGAACGTTCGGACTAGTCAGAGGAAAATTAGGCCCTGAAAACCACGGATCTGTATGTTGGACACGTCGGCCCCAAGCTGCTTTGTCCTGTGGTCTAGCCTGAGGCCCAAGTACACGCAACAAAGGACCAGCGGGACACTATCCTGAAACAAATGCGATTGCGAAATTTATCAGACGTTCAGTGGTACGTATTGATCAGGAAGTTGAGGTTGGAGAGAGTAGTCTCCGGTTTGCAGGTTCGGCCTTTGGTACTACATAGGGGCCTTAATGATTAGAACAGGGTTCTGGACTCCTTTATGGCAAAATCATAACAAGGAATAACATTGGTAGTATTTCAGGCTTCTGTATTAATCCCAGAACTCTTAGAAGTGCTCTGTGGCAGCGATTGCAGTTGGGTCCCTTGCCTCGCGATTCCGTCACACTGGAAGCCTCTATAGCAGAGACCCACGGTGACATTTCTCTTGAGGCCTACCATGGATTTCACTTTTATGGGGTTGGAGCCGAGCATTCCTATGGAGGTCTAGTAGCCCTACAACCCTAAACCCCTTAAAACCGTCCACGGCTCGAGACAAGGGAAGGCTGGAACTTTGAGGACTTGTTGGGCTTGGCAATTACTTCTCACTCTCTCTGAGCCTTAAGTCTTGATTTGAAGCTCTGGGCCCTCGGCTCTGCTTTCCGTAGCGATTATCTGCGGCACAGCTCCACGCAAAGGTCCGAAGATCGTGCTGTGAACAAAACGTGTGTACTAGTATTTGCCCTTTGGCCTTGGGCTGTGAGCCCCCGAAGTTCTGGCGACATGTACCGATCTCGGGGTCTTAGTGCAGCAATGTGAGGGGGTCTGAGACTACAAATCCCACTATCGAAACTAAGCAACGCCAATCCAGTGGCGGCGTCATGAGGGCTTCTAGGTTCAAGCAAAACAATGTGTTATAGACTCGCCAAAGCTCTTCCACCTCCTGGAGTGAAGTCGGCCCCGGGAAATCTTAACCCCTGACCCACAATCCGTCAATCCCGAAGTCTGTAACGGTCTATCTTAACTTCAAACACTGCGAATCCCCAGGAAAGCTCGGCGTATATAACCCCCTTTTCACGCGCCTCCTGTCAGCAAGGAGGCGAGGCTTAGGCGAACCTTCGGGAACTTAAGGGTTTCGGGTTTGGGGGTTTTGGGTTTGCAAACACTACACACTCACTAAGAGCTAATTCTACCATATGCTTTCGTCCACAAATTTTCAATGAAAGTCTCAACATGTCAGGTCTTTTAATTAAAGAAGCTAGACATTTGGGCTTTCAGCAGCAACACGGAAAGTCACAGGACTCGCAAGTGATTCTAGCAACACTGTCAGCATTGCAACAGCATTGGGTATACTTACATGGGCGATAGTACCATAGCGTCCTGTGACCGAAGCAGTTCTAGAAAGTACCATGGTGCTGGTGCGGGTGGAAACGACGGCTCTGTGCTAGCATTGACAGAAATTTGTGATACGAATGGCAAAGCACAGGACATGTACCAACCGTCACCACATACATGAAAGCATGCACAATGCTAGACAGTGATGCTTGTCATCAGTTAATTACCCATCAACCCACTCACTATCGCCCTCATCCTGATCCGTGTGTCCATGCTCATCCTCATCCTTGCCCTCGCCCTCGACGTTATGCTGATCCTAAACTTAACTAAGCCTGAACCCTGAGCCGCTAGCATCATTCCAACTCGTTCCGCGTCTCCTCCCGTCATCATCATCGTCATGATCGCCGTCATCATCATCATCAGCAGCAGCAGCACGCTTGTTATCATCATCATCATCATCATTTCACCATCATCAGCATCACCGCCCGCATCGTCCTAATAATCGTCATGCTGATGATGGCAGCACTCGTGAAAACACAAACCAATAGCACAAGCTCGAGACATTCGTGAGCATGGTACTTATAAACTTGTGGAAGAACAATCAAGCAACCACAAACTGTTGCGAATCAGCATTCAGCCCAAATGCTAGTCTGCATGCCTGCAGATAGGGTCAAACCCCGAGAAACCTCGACACCGAAACCAGGAGTCTGGCGAAAATGCGCCGGTTGCGGTGGCGCTGCATGGTTGCCATGATCCCCGCTGCAGGTGCTGATGCTACTGCCTTGGTTCCGTTACTTACTTGCTGAGCTCCCCATCAAAAAATGTCAAACTTCAGATCAAAGTTGTTTGCTGGTCTTCAACTTCAAGGTGTTGCTGTTGCTAAACCCTGAACCCTAAGCTTAAACTTGAACCCTAAACACCTGATCCTGAGCATCTATGGGGCTCGATTGTGCTCACCACACTGTTTAGGGATGAGGGGGTTTAGGGTTTAGGGAGTCCAGCCACCGAACGAGGGCATCATCGAAAGGGGTGCTAAAAGTACGTAGTCTTCTGAAGAGCTTTATACGGACTTTCGATTCTGAGACTCTGGGCGGGCTTCTTAACACCCGCAGCCCCTTGGCGATATGTATACGCAGCAGCTCGGGGGCCGCGCTGGAGCCGAAGCGTATGTACGCATGCATGCATGCATGTACACTACGCAGGGTGCTTGAAAGATCGGGGACAACCCTGAAGCTGAAGGTCGACGGCACATTCCGGCACATTCTACATTCCGAAACCCGAGACTGCTAAACTGCTAAACTACTCAGGGTTTAAGGTTTAGGATGTATGGCTTTGGGCTTATGTTGTCTTGGTTGAGGGCTTCGGCCCCATAAGAGCTAGACCCTGATCCCCGACACCCCAATCAGGGCCATGAGTCCTAAACCCGAAACCCTCAGGGCCGACAAAAAAACAACAAAGCCAAAACCCGGGCAAGGCTCACTAAGACATGCCATGAAGGTCTATAGGGCTCTAATTATACTCTGCCCCTATGGTTCCTCCATGTTCACTCATGCTACAACATAACCCCCCCCACTCCAAAATCTATTCTGACTATGATAATGCCTCCATGTAATACAGGATGGCAGTGTTTCAGGCCAAGGGGGCTATCGGTTTATCCCAGCTATGGGAAACAATTCGGCTTACTGTAGGAATTGTAGCTCGCCCGCCGCTTTGTCCCTAGCTCCGCAAGTAGCCGGTGTGGAAATCAGGCAGCAGAGCCGTTGGGACGATGGCGTGCCTATGAAGCATCTTGGTCATGAACAGCGGGCCATCTAAACACGTCTGTCCATGCTTCAGCTGGATGTCTGCTGCCTCGACGGTATCTCCGAAAACAAGAACAGCATCCATGCTTTCGCACGCGAACTCGGGGTTCAGCCTTGCTCTCATCACGCAGAAGGTGGACAATGTCGACAAGATTCCGCTGTTGTGCCACTTCTAGAGGCGTTTCAGATGGAATTCCGGAGGCTCGGTGCTTGTCTGCACCCGCATTCAGAAGCAGGCGTACGACGTCTGCATGGTTTGCCTCTGTAGCAGCATGAAGCGGCGTCTCCATGTCAAACCCGCTCGCCTGATTCCTAGGTCGGAGAAGCACTGGAACACGTTACAGTAACTGTCTGTTTCGACTTGAACTGAAGCTGGAAGTTAATTGTTTTGTGGCAGGTGTCGAATTCGAAGCAAAATCACCGAAATGAACACTGCCAGCAGGTTTGATTAAGCCGTAAACCCTACACCCCTAAACCCTACAAACTAAATCCTAAAACCTAAAACCCTAAAGCCCTAATACTCTAAACACCTAAACCCTAAAACCCCGAACCCTGAAACCCGCACAGGAGATATAAGGATGAAAGGCCAAAGCATGCCAAAGCTCTTATCAGCTCTGGCATCCAAAAGGAGTTGCACAAGCTTGGCATGGCCAGAGTACGCCGCTACATGAAGCGGCGCGTCTCCACAGCTGTTGCCCTGATCCTTATCTGCTCGCGCCTCCAAAAGCAGACGAACCACGTCCAGATGGCCATTCACACAAGCTAGCAGAAGAGGAATGCCTCCATATGGATCTTCGGGCTGCCGGTCGGCACCAGAATCAAGGAGCAAGCCGACGACTTCTGTGTGCCCAGACGTTGCTGCAGCATGAAGAGGTGCATTCCCACTGCTGTTGCCCTGCTCCATGTCAGCACCAGCCTCCAACAGTAGCTTTGCAACATTGAGGTGGCCTTCTGAGCAAGCCAGCAGGAGGGGCGTGGCAGAACAACTTTGAGGCTGTCTGTTTGCACGGGCTTCCAAGAGCAAGCGCACGACGCCGGCATGGCCATTGCGCGAGGCCACATGGAGGGGAACTTCCCGGCTACCGTCGCACTGATCCTTGTCAGCGCCAGCCTCAAGAAGCAGCCGGACGGCCTCCTCGTGGCCATGCGACGCTGCTAGCATCCTTGGCTGCGGATCGCCAGGATGCTTTTCGAGGTTCGACCCCTGAGACTAGTAAAGTGGCCTTAATAAATAGAATAGGGGTTCCGGGGTATATTATACTTCAGTCATAATAAGAAACCCCCCACCAAATAAAAAGATAGTATTGATAGTATTTGATAGTTATCTAAGCCCAAGAGACTGGACACGAAAGACACGAGTCTCATGCGATCCGAGCCGCAAGGGTGTCTGATCATCCTGTCCGGCTACGTTGGGATCGAATGGCGCCTTCCCATCTGTGCTTGAATTCCAGATTCATTCATGACTTTGAAAGTTGCTTAACGGAAAAAGACTTTTGACTACATTGCAATGTTCTTCGGCATGGGTAGAGTTAGCAGAAGAAGACCATGGTGTTAGAGCACTCTCCCGACATGGTATCGTGGCCACCGAGCGTGGAATCAAAAAACGTCTCCTCGATGGCGAAGGTGCCGACATTTCAAGAGTGTGACTGGGAATCCGCTGCTGAGAACTCGAGGCTAGATCTTCAAACCCTGCCTAGAAGTCGGGGTAGAGAGCTGACTGAGTTTAAAAGTTTGGGACAGAGGGGTCTGCACCTGTGCATTTCCGGACCCTATGCATACAATAACCTGAAACCAATACTTGCTAACACGTTTCTGATCCAGGGCCTGAGCATGCAAAAGTTATTAATCAGGAGTTTACCAGTCACCCCAGGTGTCCAGACCTGCAACATCTCCTCCACCTTGGCGAGATGACCCAATTCTGCGGCACGTAAGAGCTCGGAGACCCGGTCCTGGTTACAAAAGCCATGCAGCAAGCTATGTTTGGGGTTTAGGCTTCAGTGTTTTAGGCTCTTCTGGCAGAATTCAGTTATCAGCAGCAAGTAAGGAATCATGCCCCTCAAGTGGAGCTGCTGCAGGTTGGCCTCACTATCACTAAACCCTAGTTTGCTTCAGGTAAAGCAGCCTGAACTGACAACATCGAAGCGGCTCGTTCTTTTACCAAACAATGGCACTGAACTCACTAAACCTTACACTCGCCTGCCTAGCTTAATTAGACCACATAATTACCATGACCTAAACCCTGAACAAAGGAACCTTAGGCCCTACAATCCAAACTCTCATAACCGCTGCTATAGAACCTCATCTTGACCCCTATCGAAGCTGCGCAGAGCAATTCTACAATCCAGAAAGCACGCTTGTAGAATCCGGGGACCTCTTATAGAGTCCTTTCGTAGTGCCCTTATGGAAACCCCGACAAAAAGAGCCCATAGAGAACCCCACTGTAGCCCTCTACGGAACTTCTCCAACAGAAAGACGCCAGAACCCCTCGGATGGAACTGTCAAAAGTTAAAAGTAGAACTCCGATATAGAACCCTAAACCCTAAAACTCGTACCCTAAGCCCTGATCTTCAACCGACGGTGCTCCTGGGATGCCTCAAGAAACGGCAGTAAGACAAGCTGAAGCTCCATGGGAGCGTCGAGCCTCCATTTTTAGGGGGCCCTGGCTAGGGTTTAGGGTTTAGGGTTTAGGGTTTAGGGTGGCTATTTGGAAGAGGGCTCATTTGAAAGGACATAGACTATACTACATATAATCCCTAAACCCTCAACCCTAAACCCTGAACCCTAAACCCTAAACTCTGAACCCTAACCCCTACACCCTGATAGCCTTACTAAGTCTCTTTAGAGTCAAGGCTCCGTAAGCCTTCGGGGTTGAAGGCTTTAGGGTTTAGGGTGCTCCAGGGCTTGGGTTTTTTGGGGTTTCGGGTTTCGGATTTAAGGTTTGAGGTTCAGGGTTAGGGTTTGGGGTTCAGGGTTAGGGTTTGGGGTTTAGGGTTTAGGGTTTAGGGTTTAGGGTGTTTTAGAGTTTAGGTGTCCGCAGACTTTCATGCTTGCTTTGAGATGTCTTGTGTATAGGGGGGTTCGAATGTTCGTGTTTTGTAGTCCGCTCTTTGTTCGAGGGCCGGCGGAAGGACTCTAGGGTGTGTGAGGGGTTGTCTCAATTTCATCTCTTAATGGGGCTGGGAGTTCAGGGCTATCGGGGTCGGGGGCCCGCACTCCCAACAGTATTAGGGAATTTGAAGGTTAAGGGTTAAGGGTTTAGGGAATCTAAAGATTGTTGTTTGGGACTTCGGCGCAGCCTGGCATCATCTTCCAAACTGAAGTCGTTGTGCAGGAGCCTCTGCCTAAAGCGGGTGACGCCGCAGACTGGCTGCAAAGATGTCTTCCTGAGCAACATGTGGAAGCTCCCTTACATTCGCATTTCCTGCACAATCTTGAACCCTCAACCCCCAAACCCCTAAACCCCAAACCCGAAACCCCTAAACCCCAAACCCTGAACCCAAGCTTCCTAAAGCCTAAACCCTAAACCCTGGGGTCCCTGTAGACCCGAGGGTCCCTAAACTCGAAGCCGTTTCGGGTCTCTTGTGCTCTCAAACTCCCCGTTCGGAAGGCTCCCTTAATTTGATCTTCCCTTTGAGGCGTCATTGCTTCCGTTGCTCAGGGCCTGGGCCGAGATCCACCTAAACGGGCTTGCCGCTTTAGGGTCTTAGGATCCATCCAAAAGCATGTTTATACTTACCCCTTCCATGCCCATTCTAGTGACCCTAGCTTTAAATTCATCACTGTACCGCAGCCCTGCTCTAGTAACTCGAACATCATAGCCGTCATAGGCCTCATAGTAAGCCCTGCTGTAGTAACACATATGCCCTAAACCCGTAAATACATCGTGAAGTACTCGTGCTCAGGATTTGGGGCCAAGGGTGCTCGTACACCGTTTTCGGGCCTTCGGGTACTTGCGGGCTTTACGCTCGTTCATACAAGGATTCGACGGGGACACGTTCAGACTCCTTTATGAAGCCCGTGCCGTCCAGCAGGAACTGTCAGTGTTCATGATGGAGCAAGTCGGGGCTTCAGCAGCAGGACAGCTTTGCTAGACCCTCGCAGCCTCGCTGCCCCCAGCTCTCAATACCAGGAGACGCTAAACCCCAAACCCGAAATTTGCAAAGTGTCAGGCTTCGCACGTCACTGAGTTCTTCCCTTCTCACGGCGGCCAGCTCTGCAGCAGAAGCCGCCCAAACGCGCAGCATGACGCGGCAAAGCTACCGGCTCTCTTGTTTCCCGAATCCTCCACCATTCAGTATCTTTGTCGAATTTCATGGCGTTGTACAAGGGTTTCATCAATACATGTATAAGTAAATACATAATTATGTATATCTATATATAAATATATATTATATATTTATGAAATCTATATATATATATGTGTATGTATGTATGTATGTATGTATGTATGTATGTATGCATGCATATATATATATATACACACGTACATTGTAAACACCCATATGTATATATATATACACACTTATATCGCTCAATTTATCTGTGAACCTGAACTTATAGCGTACCTTGGGGAGAAAGCAAGAGTGCTGCTGTTGAAGCCGTATATGCGAAAACTGACACTCGGTTGACAGGGCTTTGGGTTTGGTTCATGTCGGGTGGGTTATGGATTGGTGATTCTAGGCTGTAGGGTTTAAGATCTCAAAGTTCAGGGCTCAGGTCTTTAGGTTTCGGGTTTAGTGCCCTGAGGTTACAGAGAGCACCCTTCGTTCGGGTTTAGGGTTCAGGTCGATGCGATGCTTCACAAGCAACAAGTGGAAACCCGTGGACTCCAGCCTAGAAAATCCATACACCAGGAGACTGAATCAGGAAGGGCACACGAAACGGCAGCAATTTTCTTGTGAGACATATCATCATCGTTCTCATGGATATATGCATATAACTCGCTGGATACAGATCAATACGTACAGTATTGCTGTGGCTGTCGGCTGGGGAACAAAATTTGTTAGGGCAGGGGGCCTGGGGCTCAAAGATTTGAGCCAACCATCTCCAAACAAAAACAAGGGGTGTAGCACCCAGGGCCTTGGGGCCAGGACACAAGCAGACACTTGCGGTCTTCAAGTAGGCAGCCCTCCCTGCGCACCCATGAACCCGATCGATCGAAAGGCAAACGACCCTTGGCTGCTCTCATCGACATAGTACTTGACCTGGACGGAGGAGTGCCGGAGTGTCATCATCCTCAAATCCAAGTAGATTCTGAATCTCGAACACCTCCAACACCCTTTGTGGACCCTCACTGTCACCTTCCCGGAGTTCCATTCCTGAAACACATCATTCACTCACCTCCTCCATGGTGAGGTCATTCGCCGAGTCTTCCTGTGGCAGCGCATAGGGTCCACCAGCTCCTCACCAGCCCCCCAAACGGACTGTCGTTGCTTCGTTTAGCCCTGTTGCCCCATGCAGTTCACCAGGTCCTTTGCAGTCAGATGGTTCCAATCAAATGCAGGCATGCAGCAGGACACTCGTGTGCACAACATCGTCACCTTGAGGGACAACGTGGTGTCTCCTTTGTGGTTTAGCGGCCCTGAGACTCTTCTCCTCCGGGGAACATCAGCACTTCCACTGCGAGGCTCTACCAGCATCACCATGCGCTGCCGAGGAGCAGGTAAATTGCTGTATTCCAAGGCCTCCCACATAGCCCAATCGTTCCATTCTTGCGCTCTTGGGCTAGGCGCCCTCCTCTCTACGAAGCTCTTCCCTCATGTCCTCCACCTCTGCTTGTTGCCTCTCACGAAGCTCCCTTGCCTCCGCTTCGTCGGTAGCCATCCTGACTACTTCTTGGCCGAAGTGGGTGTGCATCGGTTGAGGAAGTGGAGGTCCGCGTGGTTTGTCGCTGTGGGCTACCTCTCCATCCGTCGGAGTGTCTTCCAGGAGGGGATTTGCAAAAAAAGATGGGCATCGGTTCCTCCGCTGGGACAGCTCTGCCCACGGCTGCCAGCGACCCCGCCGTGAGGAAGGCGATAAACCTCCACACCATTCAAGGCACCAGACTATCCATGGTTTCGCATGCTCCAAAGCATCACTTCTGTGGTCCGGTGATGCAAGCGTTGCCTCAGCCACCAAGCATTGGCCAGCCGGGCAGCCTCCGTTTGGACTTCCAGTGCCCTGCTACAATTAGCCAGACACTCTGTTTTTGCTTCCACCGCCAGATCGATCTGTGCACCGTGAGACACTAGCTCAACATGGCGAGCTAAATATGTGAGACGGTGCCTAGACGTGGATCTGTTGTCTGCTGATGTAAATGTTGCACTTATGGAGGCCCCTCTGCAAGGGATTGAGTGTCACGGCTCTCCTATAGTGCGATGTATGATGAAGAGACCAAGCCTTTGTTTGCGCAACTTCACAAAGCCATGAATGGCTTGAGGGTAGGACCTCTTAGTTGGTACCTTGAGTTCATAAACACGTTGTGTGGAAAGTTTGCGTTTGGTGAGACCGCCGATCCCACTGTGCATCCTCTAGGCTTGAGTCTGATGGTTCGTTGACTCTGGTGCTTGTTTACGTTGACGACCTGATCATCTACTCTCAGACTCCCAAGATTGCCAAGGAGCTCTACTCGAAGCTCTCAAAGATCTATAAGATGGAGCAATCTGGGATCTTGAAACCTGGTAAGCGTGGGCAACTAGAGTACTTCGGAAGAGTAATTGTCCGAGCGACGGAAGACGGGCCAAACACTTGGGCCTGTTCGGCATTCCGCAATGAGGTCCGACCTCATGGGACAGAAGACAAATTCTCGCACCATCAACCGCCTCGGAGTCTCGTAAACCTACCGCCCGTGTGTAAGGCACTCTCGCTTCCGCACCAAGCCGTGTCGACCTCCCAAACAGAAGGGTCTGAAATCGAGCCTCCAAGTCGTCGGCCAAAGCGCGAACGCTCCTTGAAGGCCAAAGGCAGCCAACATACAGCATGTAAGAACACTTAGTTTCGAGAACCACTTGACAAGCATGCGAATCCTGGCTATCTGTGACTACTCCAACAAGCCCAGATCGAGCCCACCCCTGACTTCCGTAGGTGGGCGTGCCGTCCGGTTCCAACAAACATGGTACAGAGCTGACTCAGCGATTCTGTCGCAGGAATTTGAAACGATGTAAGAGATTTCAAACGGTTTCGTGGACTTAAACCAGTTGACGGGCATGGCTCTTGCAATGAATCACGAACTTTGCAAGACACCGTTTTGTCAGTCGCTTGTGGATGTGGTACTCCTGCCAAAGTCGCTGGGCGGCTTGACAACCGAGGCTTTAGTCGCATACTGTGTTCGCTTTTTCGCTCGGCGTACATTGAGGAACCGGATGTTAGCGGTTGTCCCACTCAACAAGAGCAATCCTTTGTTCATTGAGTGGCTCACCAAAGAGGTCGGAGACTACATTTCTTGGCTCCTTACAAGCAACCTTCCGCGTGAGGAGATGTTTCAGCAGTGCTATTTCGACAGTAGGAAATGGAGTTTCTAGGCTTCAAAAACAGCACCTGGCTCATCACTGCGTCTTGTTGGTGTTGTGAGTTCAATTGTCAATGCCCTTGTTGCTATCCCGCTCCTTGAATATTTTCGGTGAAAACGACGAAACAACTATGGCATACCTTGGCTTATACATACATGGCCCGAACATGTGTGCCGAGCTTTATAACTGTGACCAAGTGGTAAAAGACGACAGCCAGGGACATGTTCCAACGCTGATACATTACAGCATCACCCTTGGGGGACGCGAAGGAAGTGGGGGGGGGGGGGGATACTACTGTTGANNGCGTAGGCCCAGCCAACAGAAGCGATTGCCACCTCCAACGCTTCGACTGCATATAAATGAGCAACGAGCGTCTTCTTGATCTCCAGATCCAGAGCAGCGCTGACTTGTTGGGCAGGAGACCGAGTGAAGCTTTCACAGGAGAAAGAGTGTAGCGAAGTTGCCATGCATCCAACTCTACTCAGTTCGGCATCATGCGGCATCATGCTTGAGCCAGGACTTGCTTAGGATTTAGGGTTTAGGGCTGCGGGAAAGCATTACAAGCCAACTACACAACCCTCAACTCCGGTTCATAACTCCGGTTCATGCGTTTATGGCAAAGGGCCTGCAGCCTGCATAAAGGACACCAAGATATATCTGAACCGGCTCACTGCAGCATAAACATTGGAACCACCCTGAATCGTAACCCTCAACCCTAAGCCCTAAAGTCATGACCATGGTCCGGATCTCAAGCTCTTTCTTCACGGAGCACACAATCAGTCGTGGAAGGCTAAGAAGCCGTTTTCAGCTCGCCTGGTGTGGCTCAGGGTTTATCGCTTAGGGTTTTAAGGTTTGTCGCATAGGCCAACCTCATGGACGTTCGCAAATACTAGCAAAACGCAGGGGTCGTTCTCCGACTTCTAACCAGCACTCCCCGTTCAGTGCTTACGGTGGCTTCCAAAGTAATCTTTTTAGTACCTGTATGTAGGCCTCAGTGCATACTACAAGTGTACGTAGTGTGAACTCAGGAACCGTCCTCTTTAGGACGCAGGTTTTTGCAGAGGTCAAGTGGAGTCTACCTGGCGAACCGCCGATCTCTTCTTGCCAACCCTTTCTTTTATAGAACCCTACTATCGATATCGGACTGTGATGATTATGAATTTCAGAGTTCCCCTAGACTTTGCTGTTCAGTTTTCCTCAACCATACACATACTGTCATAAAACCAGCAACACCGAACCGTATATTTCTGCTCAGCGGCTTGAAGAAGTAGTAGGGCGCATCTGTCCAGGCATTATGTGCCAGCAGGTCATCGGCCTGGTCACCAGCTTGCTGAGGTTTAGGGGAGGTTTAGGGTTGAGGGGTCTAGGATTTAAGGGGTGCCGGAAGGTTGACAAAGGTGACATATCTCGAACCTAAAGGATGTAGAATATGCGAGTATACGCAAATCAGGGAGAGCCAAAACCCGGCAACACACAACGCTAAACCTACAAACCGTAAACTCTGAAACCCGGAACCCTCAACCCTAAGCTGTGAAAAAACCTGCCTACACCACCTAATCCCTCTTTAGACCCAGCGGATCACCCGCTTCATGTCCTGGAAACCACGAGGGTAAGCGGGTTCGGGTCCATTGCAGCTTGCAACTTGCGTATAGTTTGGGTTTGGAATCTAGGGGAGAATCTGGGCAGAACCTGTAGACATCACAATTGCAACTCAGGAGCCTTCTCCCTATTGAAGTGAGCGCTATGGCTTTTTTTCGGGGGGGCCATAACAGGGCACGTGCAGAGCAAGTTTGAAGCGGTACTCGCATGGCCTTTGCAGGGCTTTAAGGTCCGGGCAGGCTCTCTTGGACAATTCGCTGTATGGATTTCCCGTGATTCCCCCAAGGTTTCGGCAAGTTTGTAGCGCTAGCTGTTTGGACTGTTCTCGAGATTAAACCCAACCATGCCTTCCCACGGGACAGAAATGGCAACACTTGCACGCACAAACATGGACTGTCCATGTCTAAGCTTGTTTCTGAAACAAGGCTGTATTGGACATGCACTTCGCAGTCAACTCCAGATGATGGAAGGTGTCGGAAATACAAGTTTCTTCATGCTGCTGCTGGTTTCGTCTTTGCTTTCTCAAGCTTGATCAAGAATTGCTTTGCTCTTTGGGCAGCAAAACTGCTCAGCCAAGCAATCCGTTGCTTCGATGAACTGAAGACTCTTTTGTCGAGGTCCTCTTGGAAGTGCTGAGACAGCGGTGCCTTCGGGGACTTCTTCTTCAAAGGCTCGATATAACAGGCTGACACCTTGGCAAACTGAGGCATCGTGAATCCTGCCATGTCGGCATCATGGCATGGAAACTTGTGGTCAATGATGTCCATGACGCCCCGTGGATCATTGAGATCCCAGTCTTCGTCCTTCTCACTGTCATCGGCAGCCACGTGCGGCAGCACAGCAGCGGGCCCCACCGGCGGGTTCACGTCGAAGTAGTCAAGTAGTCAATTAATGGCTGAACTGCCTTACATTGCAGAGGGCCTGATTGTCTCCTGATTCAAGGTGCATTCCTAGATAGACGCCTTAATCATGTAGGATACTCCTAATCCCTGAACACTTACGCCGAAAGCCGACCCCAAGTCCTAAACACTCGAAGCTCCACCTCCCCAAATGGCTTACGCTTTAGGGGTTTAGGGGTTTACGGGATTAGGGCTTCGGGCTTAGGGTTCGAACCCAAGCCAACCACCACAAAATCCTCTAAACGTTCAAGACCTTACTGAGCCCTATAGTGAACCCCGGAAAGAACATGGATGAGGCTGATTAGCACTAGGATCCCTTACGCCTGTACCCACAGGCTCCTTAATAGTTCCTTTTGGGGATTGCCTTATAGGATCCTACATATGAGCCACAAAACGGAACTACTATGGAGCCTATGGGTATCGTTACATTGTCCTGCAGGGTATGAGGATAAGGCGGTTTCAACTTTCTGGCTTCTGCTGCCCTCCCGAGCCCTCAGCCCCACACCTTGTTAACTTATCTCTGTTCTATTCCCTAAATCCGAAACCCTAGTCCCTAAACTCCAAAACCCTAAACCCAATTCCCCACACCCTAAGCCCTATACACCCTAAACCCTAAACCCTACGCCCTCTAAAAGCTAAACCCTAAACCCTAAACCATACGCCCTCTAAGCCCTAAACCCTATACACTCTAAACCCTACTCAAAAAGCCTTGGGTTGACTGTCGGGCCTGCTCTTTGAGTCCCGGAGCCTCATCTGCATTGAAGCTGCTCCGCTGCAGCTCCTAACACCGCCGCTTTGAGGGGCTAGGGCTTAAGACTTAGAGTTCAGGGTTTAAGTGCAGGACTTATATTTTGGGGTTTCTTAGGGGTTTGGGGCTTGGCATGCTGTACCCTGGCCACCTCCCGAAGGTCCAGACTTCAAGAAGCAAAGAAGACCACGGTCGTCGAACAGGCGCCACATCAGACACACACTCCAAGTGCAACTAAATACAACTATGAAAAGAACAAATGAATATGCATATATATATATGTGTGTGTGCCTGTGCACGTGTATGTGTACATTATAAATAACAAATAAATAGATACATATTTATCTATATATATATATACATATATATATATATACATATATACATCTGTGTATATATACATATATATATATGCGCTCGCATTTATGTATTGGTATATGTAGTTGTACATATATTGTGTATATTTGAAATGCATGTGACTCGAAACCTATCTATCTACCTATCCATCCATCTATCCATCTATCCATCTTTCCATCTATCCGTCTATCCATCCATCCATCTATCTATCTGTCCATCTATCTACCGATCTATCTATCTTAGTTTGATCTAGAGATATAGAAAGGTACATCTATAAAAAAACATATGTATGGGCATCTATGTGCGTGTATATACATGTGAAATATGTATGTCGCTATGATAAACTGTATGTATGTATCAATAGGTATCTGAATTTGTATACATATATACATCAAACTATAAAGATAGAGAGATAAACACAGATGTAGGTATAACAATAGATATAGGTATAGAGATGGTATAGACATGGATAGGTATAGATATAGGTATTGATATAGAATGATATGTGCTATCATACAATATTATAACTAATAGTATATTCTATTTGTATATGCGCACATTTGTAAGGCTTCCAAGACACTGCCTGGAAAGCTCTCGTTCCTTGGCCAGAGTCCCTGAGCCCTGAACCTGACCCTTCGACGGAGGGCATGGATTAACAGCGCTCTAACTGCCTGAACTGCCCTCCACCCCAAAAGCCCAAAAGAGGGGCCTTGCCAGTCAGAATGGTTTTTTTTGGTGGTATTTCTTACTACCCTTCAAACTAGTTCACCAAATCGAATAGGATTACTATTTGTTCGGGTCCCTAGTCGAACCCTGAAGCCGCCAAAACGTAGTCGAAACCACTTGGTCCGGCAATGCCTGATGCAGACCTGTGACTTATGAATCCCGGCTCAAGATTGTACTGCGACTGAGCATCTTCATACTGTGGCCCTTGAAGAATCGCGGTTGATCATCCCCGAAACGTGAACCCTCAAGTCACACCCATGTAGCCTAAGAAACCTGAAATCCCAGGTCCTTCGATGTCATTTGATACCCTTCAAGCAACCGTTGCTCCCCCTGGCCCATGTTCTGAATCTCAAACTTTAAACCGAAAGCCCAGGCCCTAGCCCCCAACCCAAAACACCCTGACAAAACTAAAGCCCTATAAACCCTAACCTCGAACAAAAAATGCTGCTTGCATCGCTTCCTGGTAGCGAACATACTTGACAAGGAGTCGCTTCCGCGATACACCGCGAATCCTGGAGAGATCAAGGCTGGCAGTATAGGGCATCGGGGTTTTTGGGGCTTCGGGGTTTTAGGGTTTAGGGCTTCGGGGTTTGAGGGCTTAGGGCTTCTAGGGTTCAGGGCTTTCATGCTCTGCTAAGGGCTTTTTGTCAGGGTTTAGGGTGTTATGACCTCTGTGATCCATCGTGATTCGTATGCCGCCGCTCTCTCACTTCCGTTGATACTTCTCCATGCTTGTGTTCTACACTTACTCCATTTAGGATATAGGCTTATCAGCTTCAGTTGCAGCAAGCATGCATCGGTTTTCGGATGTGGAGGTCACTGCTGGGTCTTCCTTCTTGAAGCTTAAGCTGCAGGGTTCGTGCTACTGTTTTCAGCCATGCCACTTCGGCACTCAAGAAATGCATGCAAGGTCCGTCATGGTGGGTCATAAACCTACTAAAGCTCGTAGGATTCAAGATTACTTGGACTCATGGGCTGACCTTGGGGTGCTAGCAAGAGTCGCTTCGCACAGGTGCAAGACGGCCATGCGGTCGAAACCTCAGCTTTCAGGCATGAAGAGAATATGCTGGCAATATTCGGCAGTCCATGTGATAGTATCGCTGCTACTTTAGGTTGCTACCACAGCAGTGCAAAACACATACATGGGCATCCTCATCCTCGTCGTCGTCGCCATTGTCATCATCTTCATCACAGTTGGCATCTTCTTCGCCGCAATCAATACCATCATCAAGATCAGCAGCACAAACATCCGATGTGATCATCCCCGCGGATGCTGGGGGATTTTGCAAAGTATCGTTGCCACCGATGGCAGTGTCATCACAACTCAGGTCACATGCAAGGGTTCCTATGCCTATGCACTCCTAGAAGCAAGAAACAGCAGGATATCGTACCAGCAAGTCACAGCCAATGAAACCAAAAAGGTCGCGAGTAGACACATCAGCACCAGAGACGATAACCGAGGAACTTGCCAGACTAAGCACGCGATTGTGTTCAAACACATGTGTGTAATAAGTTGTGCTATACATGTACGCAAAAACGCCCATGCAAACAAGTTTGTGCTTGCACTCCAAAACCCACTTGCATGCACCCATACACATGCACACACCCACACACACACATTCATGTATGTATGTATGTATGTATGTATGTCAGTATGCATGCCTACATATGTACATACATACCCACAAAATCGATCCATGGGATACCATATGTATGCATGCATGCATGTATGTATGTATGCATGCATGTATGTATGTTTGCAATCCGATGGAATGAAATGAACATGAAATGAAATGCAATGTAATGTGCTGTAATGTGATGTAATGTGATGTACTGTAACGTAATGTAATGTAATGTAACCTCAGTATGCATGTCTGTCTGTCTGTCTGTCTGTCTGTCTGTTTGGCTGTCTGTCTGTCTGTCTGTATGTATGTATGTAATATAATGTATGTATGTATGTATGTATGTATGTATGTATGTGTGTATGTATGTATGTGTGTATGTGTGTATGTATATATGTATGTATGTGTGTGTGTATGTATGTATGTATGTATGTATGTATGTATGTATGTATGTACGTACGCATGTATGTATGTGTGTACATATATATATATACAGATGTTTTGTACAGTACATGCGCGCACACTTGTGTGTGGGTGTGCTTGTGTGGTTGCTTGTTTCTTTGTTTGTTTGGATATTTATCTGCCTGTTTGTCTGTGTCTGCGCGTGTGTGTACGGAGTGCGAAAGAAACTGCTCCGTTTCGTTCATCATTGCGGCATGTTTCGGCCCAGGAGCATGCGGTGCCGTTGCCGAGCAGCAGCACCAGCTTCGCCTGGGCCGGAATTGCACTGCGTCTCAGGATCTTGGATTCGTGTCTTCGGTCGGGCGACTTTAGCGGTCTGACTAATTAGAACAGGACTTTGGTTTCCATGATTATAGTATAGAAATAACAAGTAACCCCAAGGAACAGCACAGGCTGCTACATTAAGAGCACACTTCTACTCCGAGTACCGCCTCTGAATTTGACAGGAGCAGGTCTGTGAAGCTCGTTGCTTGCATGCGGCTGTTGGGACTGTCGAGGCCCTTTTCGGGCGGTTTCATATATTCTTATAGTATTTTTTGCTCAGATTAAGGAACTCTTTCCGAAGCCATACCGTGAATCGACTGTACGCGACTGTACGAACTCTACCGGGCCATACTCTAATGATATAGGCTCCTATATCAGTTGGAAATCTTACTCGGCAAGCTGTGACTTATGCATCCGGCATCCCTATCACAGTTTTCGACCTCATACAAGGGCACCACCAACATTGAAACAGGGTTTGGGTGTCCGTCATAGCCATTGTAGCAGAGCTACATATTTGTTAAGATCTCTGATACATTTACCAATTATTCCGATCCCTGTGTTCTCAATCCTGAATGTCAACCGCGCTGTGAAGTCCCACATGCTGTGCAATAGCCTTTCTCCGCCTTTTTTCGCTGCGAGTTTCGGGAAACTACAATGTAACTACAATATAGGTTGACTTAAACTCGGGACGGCAGGCAAAGGGATTCTGACCTAAGAGCACCATTTGCACGAAGCAGCTCATAACGAGGGTCATATCTTGAAATTCCGTATAAAGGGTTTAGGATTTAGGGAACCAGGCACCATAGAGTGCTCTGGCTTTGGCGCTTCAGTGGTTGGCTTTTTTGGAGCATTCTCGGCACTCCGAAATTGATTCCTTTTCGCGTGGACTGGCTTTCACGGTTATTGCCGAAAAAACAACACCACCGAAGGCAACATGAACTCAGCAATGCTTCGCAGGGACAAAACACAAACGATTCCACTATGCCACGTTACGAAAGACTGAGCGTGTCGAGCAAGAGTCGCAAAATGGGTCCAATAAGAAGCATGCCAGCTGTCTCTACTGGGAACAACCGGGAACAACAACCTGAACGTCCGAACTCGTGACGAAGCTGTCGATGAAAATATAACGACGAGAGGCCGTCCCCTCGCTGAGTGCACTGCCTGACTTCGCCAATTTGCGATGGCTCGATCAAAGTCTCTCGAGTGCTGGCTCTTCTACTGACAATGGTATGTAACAGCAGCAGCAGCAGCAACGGCAGTAGCAGTACCAGTAACAGTAGCAGTAGACGTAGAAGTGGCAGTAGAAGTAGAACGTAGAAGTGGCAGTAGAAGTAGAAGTAGCAGCAGCAGCAGCAGCAGTAGCAGTAGCAGTAACAGTAGCAGGGGTAGTAGTGTTAGTAGTAGTCGTCGTCGTCGTAATGTAGTAGTACTAGTAGTAGCAGTAGTTTAGTGGTAGTGGCTGGAGTAGGAGTAGCGCAGCAGTCGTCGTCGTAGGCGTAGTCGGTAATGCCCGTGGTAGTAGTAGTAGCAGTAGTAGTAGTAGTAGTAGTAGCAGCAGTAGTAGTGTTGTTGTTGTTGTTATTGTTGTTGTTGTTGTTAGTAGTAGTAGTAGTAGTAGTAGCAGCAGCAGCAGCAGCAGCAGCAGCAGCAGTAGTAGTACTAGTAGTAGCAGTAGTCGTAGCAGTAGTACTACTAGTAGTAGTAGCAGCAGTAGCAGTAGTAGCAGTAGTAGTAATAATAGTAGTAGTAGTAGTAGTAGTCGTCGTAGCAGTAGTAGTAAAGTAGTAGTAGTAGTAGTAGTAGTAGTAGTAGCAGCAGCAGTAGCAGTAGTAGCAGCCGTGGTAGTAGTAGCAATAAGTAGCAGCAGCAACAGTGGTAGCGGTAGTCGTAGTCGTAGGGGCAGTATCCATTTCATCAATTTATTGAAATTGGGAATTCGTACTCTGTGGTAGAAGCTGTTTCCAATGCTAGCAAACCTTCATCACCTTTGCTGTCACCTTTGCTATCAAGTGGCTGGTCTGGGCGTTCTTCACGACGGAGACAATCCAGCCCCTGACAGACGGGTTGGGGATAGAGGCTTCATGGTCTTTCTTTAGGGCTTTATGGTTGTAGGGTTTCGGGCTGTATAGTTTTACAGTTTAGGGTAAGTAGAGGTAAATAACAAACGAAACTAACGGCACTCATTTGGGGCATGTATAAGTTTAAAGGCTAGCCCGACCAGAATGCTCCACGTCCGTTGGGCTGGGAGTGCAATCCCTCCATCATAAGCATGCAGTGCGAAAATCAACCCTCCCATCATTGCCTGAATGCCTCAGACGCAGCGTCTGGATCGTCTCCGTCGGGTGGCAAGGCCTTCCAGCACTTCACCCGACAGGACCATTGAAGCTGTGGAGGATGCCCTAACAAAACACCCCGCCAACTTATATCCTTTCCCGTCAAACTGAGACCCCCTACTCTACGGCTTTCTAAGCCCATGACTATCCTAAACATATGCGATCGGGTGACTTTACTCATGCAGGAAGAGCGACAGGAATCCTGGGCCGGTAGAAGAACAGTTGCCTACACAACAGCATACCCCCAAGGGTCCAGGTACCCAAACGGTATGTACTTTGGCCCAAAAGTACCTGCATAGGGACTACTTTAAGGCCAAGTATATACAAGGACCCTTAAGGTATGATACTAGACTTTCTTAAGGTATGCAATGGTGCATTATGGTCCTGTACAGTAGGCTATGGTACATAATCGAATAGATTTATAGACTATGGTCCATGCTGTTACACAGAAGCATCTTGCACAAGTTGACCGCAAACAGTCGAATACCGTTCAGCCTGGCGCTGGGAAACACCATACTCACTAACCGTTTGGGGTTTCGGTTTGGGGTCTGCCACCAAGTTCGGGAGTGTGGAACCGCTGATCATTTGCCGGCATGAGCAAGACGTTATCCAACTGGGCCCGAATGCTGACCCCTAATCAATCAGTGAATTCCAAGTCCAACCAGTCCTGCTCGCCCATCAAGCCCGAACCAAAATTCCAAGCCCTCACCTCCAAACTCGAGTTTGAAGTCTACGGTTCAGTCACTCTGTGCGTCCGTGGTGCACAATGGTCCTGCGGGTTGTTGCGGCAGTGCGCCTGTCTGCAAGTATATACATACACACGCACATGTATATTTATACACACATACATACATACATACATACATACATACATACATACATACATACATACTTACACAAACACACACACACACAGAGTGTGTAAACCGGGGGTTCGAAACGAAGCAACTGCCGCCGCCGGTCGTGCATAGTTAGCCTTGGGTAATGAGTTGGTGTGTCTTAATTCTATGTTACAATTGATGATAACTAAGGCCTCTATACAAAACCCAAATACAAGACCCCCTAAAATATACTATAACCCTTATAGAACCCTCTAGAAGCTTGCGACACGTGCCTTTCTTATAGTCGTTCTAGCCGAGCCGTAGTACATGGCCACTCCCACGCCTTGTCCTTTTTTTGACAGACTAATGAACCAAGTCTTGTGTCTAGGCAGCAAAGGCGTTCATACCCGAACTCCAGGATCTGGGGCAGGAAGGGGGGGGGGGTAGGGTTAGGGTGGGGGGAGTGTGGGAGTTTAATAACGTCTTTCAATATTAGGGTCCCTTGTGTCTCAAAGCCCTATTTAGGGTAAGCCGACAGTAGCATTTATAATGGCAGCAGGCTGAGGATAAAATTTTGCCGAAGGATAACACGTATGAGATGCAGGTACTGCAACTACATGACCACCCACCGATATTTGTAGTAGTACCTAGCGTGAAACCCCAAAGCCTGAACCCAAATGATTGAAAACTCTGGGCCCTAGGCCGTCTCAAGCGTCGTAAGCAACCTGAAGAGCTGTTGGGCTTTCGGGGCATATGATGCTATATGTGTACTAAGGAGCCCTAGGAAGCATATTAACTATGTATTCAGGTGTTAATATATTGCATTGATACTTAGTGGAAGCGTCTGCCGCGCGTGACCCAAAATAAAACATGTGACTAGCGAGTCCAAACCCTGCCGGGTGTGGCGTAGTTGGGTGATTTAGACATTAGTGGCATCGCACTCATGACCGATGACGGGAATGCCTAAACCCTCCCGGGGATAGCCGGACAAGTGATCTATGTACACGGTCGCTAACCGCCGGAATGCTTATGCACAAGCTTCATGATTACTCTCTCTCTCTCGCTCTCGCTACCGCTGTGTCGCTACCCCTGTGAACCTTGGACCACACAGGCTAAAAAACAAAACCTAGATCCGGTGTGTGTGTGTATATATATCTCGAGCCTAATATAGATATAGATATAGATACACATACATACATTGACATACATGTCCCTCTCTCTCTATACATATATACAACTTTATATAACTACATACATACATACATACATACATACATACATACATACATGCATACATACATACAGACATACAGACATACAGACATACAGACATACATAAACATGTGAATACATATATATATATAGCCATATATATATATGTATATATATACACACGCATACATACATACATACATACATACATACATACATACATTACATTACATTACATTACATTACATTACATTACATTACATTACATTACATTACAGTACATTGCATTGCATTGCATTGCATTGCATTGCATTGCATACCATACATATATATGTATATACATATATCTACATATGTATATATATATATATTACCATGTCTCTTTCTATATATATATATATACATATGTATGTATGTATGTATGTATGTATGCATGCATGCATGTATGTATGTATGTATGTAGGTATGTATGTATATGGGGAGAGAAGGCACGTTTATTTAGTGATTAAGATTAAGATGAAGCCGCATGTGTGTGTACATATCTGCGCACATATGAATGTGTGAAAGAATATTTGTGTGTATATATACATATATATATACATATATATATATATACATATATATATATACATATATATATATGTATATGTATATACGCCTCCACCACCAAAGGCCTGCAGCTCCTCCCGCCAGCCATTTGGCAGCTCGCCATTTCGGGCCTTGCCACTGGCCAGGCCAGCGAAATGTCCATGTGCAAACAAGGGTGGTGAGAGGGGTTTAAGGACAGGGTTCAAGGGAGAGCGGGGCGGTTGTTTTCGTTGAGGGTTTGGGGTGCTTTTGGGCTTAGGGACAGTTTGACTCGACTTTTCTATGCCAAGAGGCTGTTTGACAGATTCCAGCCCAGGGACAGCACCCTAGGTTCTGAACTCGCCGCATGCCGAGCAGCACAAGGCACCAAGACCACGGAGGAAGTGCCCCCCATGGCTCAAGACAGCTTCTGCTTCGGGTGTTGCACCACGAGTCAGTTAGGCCGCACGGCCCATGCCCACAACAACCCTCGTGCTGGGTTTGGGGCTGAGGCGCCCTGGCTCATGACAACTTCTGGCGCTCTACAGGGTTTTATAAATTAATATAAACAGCGAATACAGTTTCCGGTTCAGGGGTTATATGGATTGTCTGTTGGTGTTTAACCGGGCTATGATAACCTCGTGCCTACATGGCTTGCCAGGTCGTCAGGTCATACTGCATTCAGAGGGATTTGGGCTGAGTCCCGGAGCTTCAGGGCTTGACCCAAAGAGCTTGGAATCTTCACCGCGGGCATGTGCGAAACACGGCGATGATGCGTTAGTCTCTGAACAGTTTGATGAGTTCCCCCAACAAAAAAAGGCGTCAGGCTATCTTGCAACAGCACCCGTAAATAATCTCTTCAGACATATCGTTCCTCTTCTTCCTCTTCGTACCAGCCCAATATCATCAAAGACGTGTATAGAGAATGCTGTACACCCGACAGGAAACCGCACACATGACAAACTGGTATACAAAAGTCATGCTCCATGAACGACAGCTGCGGAGTAAACACACAACGACGACAGAGGGTCTCTTGCTCTGCATGGAAACACACACATATTGAACACTCGCCAAGTTGTACATGGGGAAGCAAGCGAGTACAACTAGATGTGTGTATGCATAGATAGGCTCGGTATACACATATGTGTCCAGCTACCCAATGTGTATACACACGCCCATATTTGTGTAGCTGTCTGCATGCACGTGTACAGGCACATATACACAAACGCATCTAACTATGAACACTGTATTTATGCATTTCGTGTGTATATGCCGGATATGTATGACATATATATTTATATACATATATAAACATTTGGATTTATATTTATAGATTTATATGTTTATATATATATATGTACACACACACGAAAGTATGCACGTACCTTTTACATACATGCAGGCAGGCATACAGAC
>CAJNJA010013752.1:0-12518 GCA_905231915.1 Symbiodinium necroappetens | reverse complement strand
GACTTCAGTTGCTAAACCCCAAACCCTAAAACCCTACACCCAAACCCCTAAACCCGACAACCCTACACCCAAAGCCCTAAACCCCAAAACCCTAAGCCCTAAGCCGCAATCCGGAGCAGGCCAGGAACTTTCGAGCGTCCTCCGGGCACCTGCCAGCTCCGCTGCGCTCCGCGAGGCCCTGCCGCTCTCAGGTTCAGGAGCCTGTAGGTTTCAGGGGCTCCCGTAAAAGGTTCTTTTGAAAGGAATCTTTTGAGGATTCCTTTAAAGCGCTCCTTTAAAGGCTCTTTCAAGGATTCCTTTTCAGGATTCCTTTAAAGGGTTCCTGTAAAGGAAGTAGGTAGGTGGTGGTGGTTGTGGTCAGCACTTGGTGTCGTTGTCGCCGCCCCCGCCGTCGTAGTACCTTCGACTACGAGGAGAAGGAGGAGGATTGCAAGTACTTGCTGGCACTGCATCAAGCAACTGTGGTCACAAGGGCATTGTAACACCAGCGGTGAAATCAGTGCAGTAAACCGCTTGCAGCTTTCTCTCTTCACTTACTTGCATCCCTTTCATCGCCTCATCCCCCTTATCATCGCGATTAAGTGATCAGAGCATCATCATCATCCTCCTCCTCCTCCTCATCATCATCATCATCATCAGCATCATCAGCATCAGCATCAGCATCATCATCACCATCATCATCATCATCATCAGCAGCGTCAGCATCAGCATCAGCATCAGCATCAGCATCAGCATCAGCCCCAGCCCCAGCCCCAGCGCCAGCGCCAGCGCCAGCGCCAGCGTCAGCACCAGCACCAGCACCAACACCGGCAGCAGCACCATCGCCATCATCATCATCATCATCCTAATCATCATCGTCATCATCAGCATCATCAGCGTCAGCATCACCGCATCAGCATTCGCATAAGTGGCATCGTCGTTTTCACCACTTCCTGCATCGTGACCTTAGTCCAATCAGCGTCAGAGTCATCAGATGTTCCTCGTTGCACTCAACATCATCTACGGGCTATAAAAAGCAGGCATCATCATCGCCATCATCTTCACCACCTCCTTAATCATCACCAATCGCGATCCATGAGCCCTTGATTTCTGGCAGTCGTTGACGGCGGCGCTGTCACCAGCAGTGTCTCAGAGGCCGTAGCTCAGATTCCACGGAAGGGGGGTTTTCTTGAAATTAGAGGTCCCTTCCGTAAGCATCTTTATACTGGGATCCTGCTAATTTGGCCCATTACTCTCAGAAGCTACCGACGAATTTTTCGGAATAACATCCCCTGCTTGCCTGCTTTGTGTTCCCTCTCCCTAACCACCGCCCAGGCAGCCTAAGGTCCCGAATCAAGAGCTTCTTGCTTTCTCTTTGCAAAGTCCCTAAACCCCTAAAGCCCTAAAGCCCTTTCCCCTAAACCCTAGCCGTTTGGGGTTTCACCATACGCGAGGTGCTCCGGGTCTGTGGCGCAGAGCCCGATGATGACGGCATGGTGTTCTGGAACCCCCGCAGCAGCAGGCGCGATGGGGGGCTCGGGCCACTACTCCCTGAAGCTCTGAAGTTTGGCTTGGGCGGTCGGAACGATTCCAATAAGCTCCCTATGTAGTTACTCTAGACTATGCCCCAAGATCCTGTTCTAACCATGAGGATCCCGATATTAGGATTTTCTCTTCCGGAAGCCTGTGGTTTGGAAGCCCTTCTACAAGTCTGGTATCGATGGCATCATTAGAGGATCCCTGTGTGCTACCGCAGCTTTTGCAGGTCCATGGCTCCAACCGAAGATTGGCACAAGATCGTTGCAATGGTTAAGCAGTAGCCACTTATCAGTTCCCAGAACAGGCACGCATGTTGAGCTTAAAGTTTCATGTCAAAGGTCAACAACAGCGTGTCTTGTTTGCAAGGCCTTAAGCTTGGCATTTCCAGTTCTTGTGCCGCAGCTCAGTGATCAGGGTTTCTTGCGCAATGCGAGCACTGCAGAAGCTAGCATATCTGTAAGATTACAACATGTTTCTTCCAGCTCCCCCAACATAAAGAACAATCACATAAGAGTAATTATAACAGTACTAATCAGAAGAGGCAATGAGTACGCCTTCACAGACAGATCGGGACCGCATAAGTTTCATCCATTTTGCGTGATGCCAACATTGTTCCCGGAGCAACTTGACTGGCCTGACGCGCCACTGACAGTCCGAGAGTCTTGGCGCGGAAGGTGCATACAGTTTCCGCCCTGTCGTCTCAATCGCTTGACACCCTTTACTGCCTTTACTTGATTCTGATGGCCGCTTCCATTTTCTTGTTTTGGCTGGGCCTTATGCAAGACACCCTGTGTCAATGCCCAGGACAGCCACTGCAAAGAGCAGATGCCCAACGAGCTCCAGGTTCTTTCACGTTCCGGAGCGTGCCCGCATCTACTAGTAGTACAGTGCATGGGCACATGCATTGTTCCAGATTCTTTCTGGGTCCACATAGTCATGGAGCTAACGGACCTTGGAGGTCTTGCAGGCCTTCTCAAGCGACATGGGGGTGGAGCTCCGGCAAGCTTGATATATAAAATCGCGTGCCAAACACTACTTGGCAGGGAGCAGCTGCACGAATGAGGCATCACCCATCGGGACATCAAACCATCTAGCATTCTGCCTCAAGATCGTGGCCAAACCCTGTTGCAACAAGTGTTGCAAATCCCGCACCTTCCTGACTCCATCTCCGTCGATCTTGAGCGACAGGAAGTGCTTGGAGTACTGCAGGGCGCTCCAGGCCGAGGCGGAGTGTTCTTTGAAAGCCTGCATAGACTCCCGGATGGGCGCCAGGAAATCTGCATACTGCAAGTTCAACTTCGCAGGGCTCTCGAAGACGTTGCCCGGGCTGGCATCCTCCGCGATGCGGCTGCCTGCACCGGCTGCCCATCTCGCAAGCGATGCCCATTTGCGGTGCATCTCGCTCGAAGCGCCCGCCGGATCGTATGCGCGGCAGGATACAGGAAGTGCAGCTCCGCATGGCAGTGAAACTATGCACCTGCACCGGTGGCGCCCGCGATGCACTTCAGCCAATCAGCCAACTCGCTGCAGGATGCCTTCGCCGCTCCCCCAACACCTCGAGCATAGGCAGCGATCTCACGTCCAAGCGTTCAGCCGGATTCTTGGGAAGGCAGCCACTGTTCACCACGTCGACCAGACCTTGAGGCATGTACGCTGGCAAAGGGGTGATGTCGTCCACGCATCCATCATGCCAACGCCTGTGATTGGCGACCTTCCAACAGCGAGCTCATAAAAGACTAAGCCCAAGCTCCACACATCTGTTGGGCAGCCGTACGAAGCTTTCTATGCGCTCGGGAGCCACGTAGGCCATTGTGCCAACCTGAGTGTCGCACACATCGCAAACCAGGTGCTTTGCCACATCGTAATCAGACAGCTTCGCAGTGGGCAAACTGTGAACGAAGTGGGGGATTGAGGTTGGGCTACAGCAGGAGATTGCCATGACAGCAATGGCCTTCTTGGGACGCTCCAGTCTGGCATTTTCTACTTCAATGGACATTGTCTTCCGCGTCCATGTTAACGACGTTTGGCCACTTGAGAACCACCAGGGCGCTGCTGCAGGAACTGATTATCGCTGCGGACACCTGGGCCCGCGCCGTCCAAACGGTCTTGAAAAGAATGCTACGCAAGACGGAGTTGTAGAAAGATATTTAGGCCGGTTCGACAAGGCCGGGAACTAGCCTCCAACAGACACGTGGAAACCTCCTCGTAGCTTGCAAGAAGGAAGCTAGACCCTCGAATGGCAGTATATACATGGCCGAAGCAAAAATGGCAGTGCATAAGTGGTTTCCCAGAATCTAAGTGAGAGAATAGATGGCCATGTTCTTCCCCTAGAACAGACAGCCAGGTTGGGCGGTTCTTCGTGCGGTTGCTTTGGCTGCCTGCACCCTGCCCAGACAGGGTTGTAGGGTTCAGGTGTGTAGGGCATGGAGGGGCTCAGGGCACGGAGGGTGGAGAGGTGATTTAGTGTTTTGGGGCGGTGTGCAGTTGTTGTTTACGGCGGTTTGTTAATCAGGAGGTCCTACGTCACTGAGAAAGGGGATTGCGAGGATGGCAAAGACTTCGGCCAAGGCCCAGCGAACAGTAGCTACACTGGTTGAAAAACCATAACGTTAGGATGCCAATATACATTCTTATCTCAGGCACGGGGTTCATTAATCAAATATCAGCGTTACTAATTAGACAGGTTCCTACAAAATCCTACAAAGGTTTCTCTTTAAGAGCTTTATACAAAGGCTTCTACCTGGTTCTTCTGGAGGCTCTTTGCAGCGGTACCGCCTTGTGATGTCTGCGAAAACGGAGAGCGGCGCCTGCTGCCTCGTGGATCTACAGCACGACGTGTTCGACGCTTCGCTGATCCGGAACCGGCTGACATACTCCGGAAGGATCGGCCCTGAGCGCAGGCATTCCGCAAGCGCATGGCGGCATGGCGCAAGCCGCGAGGCTGTGTCGAAGGGTCAAGACTAGCTTGCACCGGCCTGCCCTAGGGTGCTCTCGGACAACAGTCGGACAAGGGCGTCAACAACCAAATCCAAAAATTTAGCCGGCATGCAAACCTCTCGAGCCTAACGGGCTGCGTTGTGAAGGAGCGTAGTTTAGCTCTCACGACACGGATGTGCCGTTAAGACATACATTGTGTAATGTAAATGAAGTTCCTCGCGACTAAACCCACGTGCAGCCCCATAAGACTAACAACAGAACGTATGTTCCTGAACCAGAGCCTAAACCATACAACTTCAAATCTTCATCCTGTAAATCCTCCGTCCATCAAACTGAAAAATGCTAAGACTCCCTTAGACCCTCCCGGATGAGGTCAACAGCTCTCCGAATTCAACGAGTTGTTGTCCCGTGCCCGGAGCTGGGACCCAGAGGAGCTCCAGGAGCTATTTAGGGTTTAGGGTTTAGGGTTTTTCAACCCCTCGGCCTTGTTGTCATTACTTTGGGATTAGGGTTTAGGATTTAGGGTTTCTTTTGCTGCTACTGTTATCTTTACCATTGCCGTTACTGTTAGTGTTCCTGCTAGAATTGCGATGGCTATCGCTATTAGGCTTGTATACTAGTGCTTTCCCGATTACTATTATTCTTGCTGTGACCACTATTAGTATTGTGATTTTACTATCATCATCGCTCATCAGCAATATTGTTATGATACTTCGTTTCGTATCATTACAGCATAACTGTTCTTGCTTTCATCTGCAAGACGCGGTCCCAAAGCTCTAAAGCAAAGGCTCTCCAGTCTTCTTTGGTCGCTTGCCTCCTGTCCGGTGGATGCGTCGGATGCCACAGCGCGCGACGGTCGGCCCACGGAGTTCGGGGGTGGCGGGGGGGTGTCCGGCCTCGTTTTTCAATACATTTTTCGGCTTTTCTCTTTTTCTCACCATTGCAGCTGTCTGACACATGAAATGCTCCAGGGTGACGAAGTTTGCTTCCAAGTCCCGAAGTGTAGGGGTCGGGGTTGGTCTCTGAACAGTTATCCTGTCACCCCCTGGCGCCGACCACGGCCGAGGCTCCCGCCCCGCAACCTCCTTTTTTCGGGCCCTGGAGTTCTGAACCCAATGCCACAAGAGTCCTGGAAACCTTAGACCCTAAACCCTGAACTTGCCCTAAACCCTGAGCCGTAGACCATAAACCGCATCCCACCCTAAGCTCCGCCAACCTGAACCGTACATGTTTTTTTTCCCTTTGAAACGTCGGGGTTAGAGCTCAGCCCCAAAAAGCCCTAAACTTGAAGCCCTCAAAAGGAAAGCCTCAACCCTAAATCGGTTTCAGGCTTAGGGTTTGGGCCATTGCTTCTTGGCAGCTTTGCTCGTGTCCCTCGCGCGGGCCCCCGTCGTCTCGGCTGGGCACTGGCGGGGTTTGGAGCTCGGAAGTTCGGGCTTCTGATCAAACCTGAAAACCCCAAGCTTCTCTAATTAAACCCTAACAACCACCAAAACCCTGCACCCATGGGTTTAGGGTTTTCGGGGTTTAGGGTTTCTGTGTTTGAGGTTTAGGCATTGAGAGGTTTTAGGGTTTGATTGGGATGTCCGGGGTTTCTGTTTGAAAGGAGTCAAGCGCAAAGGCACGTAGTGACGACGTGTACAGAAGCATTTAAAGCCAAAGGTGTATGTATAAGTTGAATATATCACACGAATCCAGATTCTAAGTATTAAGGCCGCTGCAGCAAAGACTATAATCTAGTGACGATAGTATAGAGCCCTCTTCGCCCTGTAGTAAGTGACTGGTCCGAAGGCTGCATGAAAGGCTCAAAAGAGGCAGACTGCCACAGCGGAGGCCCAGACCTTCAATCCGTCATAAAGGGTAACGTAATGTCGCGACTTGTGCGATCGCCATGGCCTCGGAGCCGGAGCAGCAGGCCGGCGCGGTCACGAATGTGGCGTACGCCGCCCCGTCGTCCAGTGCTGTGGTGCCGCATAAGCCGGCCGTCGTGTACTTAGGCACCAAACGACGCTTTAAGGATCCAAATAAAGTGTGGTCCTACTGCCTCCAATCATCCGGGAACGACTCTCGCGACACCGACATGACCTAAATTTCTGCAGCCAGCCATCCGACGTCACCCACTCTACTACAGACGACGTTATGTGGATAGAGACGGTGCCGGACAGCGACGGAACGACGTGGCACGTGGCGTGGGAAGGTCGCGTGATCGACCAAAAATTGCAGGGGCGCGACCCAGTCTTTCGCACGAAAGCGAGCTGCTGGGATGAGGGCTGTCGCCTTCCGCGGAACATGAAACTTCGGCGACTGTCTGCCTAGAGAAAACTGTAAGTGATGCCGCCCGATCCGTCTCGCTGCTTAAAGCGAACAAAATTCGGGTCAAAAGACACTGTGGGAGGTGTAAACGTGCCAACTGGAGTTTTCCCATCTCGGAGCCGCCTGTTGCTCATGGTATTACGCCATCCTGCAGGGAAATCTTTCATTCGCCGTTCCGTCCGTTTCGCCGCTCAGAGCGTGGCAAGGAGCTCGCTCGGGGCTTGGCTTCACCCGACGGAGTTTCGTCGCTGTTGTTTATACAGGCAACGGAGGCACCTTACTCGTCTTATCGGTTCATGTTTGGAGCAATGGACGCAGCCTCGGTCGTTTGTCTCACGATCAGCGCAGTCAGCATACGGCCCACGCCGCGGCACTTTTGCTGGAGCTGGAGGATTGCAGTGGGGAGAGGATTCTGCCGCTTCTCTTAGACAGGGCACTGGCGCGCTGAAGCCACATCTGTGCGGCTGGCGCACCTGGATCGGGTTCTGTGCATCCTTATCCTGGAAGCCGGGCAAGCCCTTGATGGGACAGATGCTGGATTTCCTTGCGAGCCTTGCTGAGGGTTCTTATGTGAATCGTGGGTCCGGACGTGTCCGGTCTGCAAAGAGTGTTCTGCGGGGTGTACGGTTTGCACATATAAATGTCAACTTGTGCATTTGGAAGCTATTGTGCAAAGCCTTCTGGTCTCGGGTTGGCTGGCGCAGGATAGCTGGAAACCGCAACGTGTATAGGAAGCTCTACCGCTACCCTGTATAGTTGGCCAGCGGCTCGAAACAACCTTGTCGGACGATCCCGGTGACGACACGCTGCTTTTTTGCGCGGTGTTGACAATGGTTTGGGCGAGTCTACGGTGGTCAGACATACAAAGTATGACCTTGAATTCAGTGCTGCGAGATAGCGATTCCGTGCGGGGCTGGTCATGGAGGACCAAACCAAGCAAGCGTGGTATGACTTGGGCTTTGCTTTCTTGTGGACTTTCAAGTCGTTCTTGGACAAATGCATTCTACGACCAGGGGGGGATCACCCAATGCTTCCTCTTGGCACAGCGAGGCAGAACCCTTGAATACTCCCGCATGCTCTGCCAATTTAGACGTATTCTCGTTGTCCATGCAGGTTTGAGTCCCGAGGTTGCTTGCATGTTCTCGCTCCACTCAATGAAGGCGACCTTGTTATCTTGGGATGCGGAGCTGGATATTGACTCAGTTCTTCGATCTGCTCAAGGACACCACAGGTTCGCAGGCGCGTCGTCCTGTGTTAAGCTGTTGTCGATTGTGCTGATGCATCGGATTCCTCAAGTGCAGCCAGAAGCGACGACCTGGAGGCGACCGAGTTCGAGGACTTGCCTGACGTGGCGCAGGAAGGACAGCAGTGGCTACTTAACATAGTGTCAGGCTGCGCGCTCAGGGCAGTCCGGAGCAGGGACGACAAGGGATGGACGCTGGCCGCTGGCCTGTCGGCCCGCCAAAGAACTGGGTACACATGAATTTTGGGACAAGAATCCCTGCTTCCATGGGTTCGAATTGTGCACTCATTCGAGATGTGTCTCTGCGGGCCCGAGTGCCTGAACATATATGCGAGACTAGGGATTCTTGTGGGTTGCAGCGTTCTGTGTGTTGTCTCTTGTTGGCTTGTGGTGCCCAGGCTCCTCCTTGCAGCGTGTCATGGTCAGGGAGCAGATGGTACGATTCTGGTGCATATGCTTGTGTGCTGTGTGCTGCAGAGTGCGTTGCCGGAGTTGCTCGTGCGAGCTTGCAGTCTCTCCCGAGCGTGGTGTTATCTTTCTAGCGACATTTACATAGCGCAATGTAATGGCCAGACGCTGAAGGAAGCGAAGCTGCATGCAGTGGTGGTTGAAGCGTTGCTACAGGCAGGATACCAAACGCAGGACTCCTTCAGCTTTCCCTCAGCAGAAGTGTTCGATGAATTCGCAGACGATTTTGTTATCAACAACGGTGTCATACCCAGCGTCAAAGCACAGAATTGGAATTTTCATCCAGTCGTGGGTGTGTTGCGTGGCATTTGGCAACGCGGCCAAATCCAGTGTGCGCAGGGCCCAGGCGGACCTTGCCGTCGACGGATGCATGCCATCCTGGGGGTATGGTGCCAGCCACATCCACCAAGTTCTCGGTGGTAGATCGTGATCGCATCAGGCGAGAGCTGGAGAAGAAATACCCAGGCCCCTACATCACGCCGTCCAAACTTCCCGCCGAGTCTCCACATTGTGTCTGGGCAAGCAGTAACGAAGGCCTGGGAATGGTTCCCGTGGAAGAAGATGTCAAGTGACAAGGCGGCCACCGCGGTGCGAAGCCGCAAGAGTGATGGTCCCCGGGATGCCCTGGCAGAATACCTTGCCATGGCATCAGGTGCTCAGACAGAGCAGCGAACTCTCTCCGTCGCCATTCCGTGTGCAGGGCCTACTACAGGTGCGAGCACATGCTTTTGCAATGGTAGATGCATGTCACCTTGGCAGCTGGGCGCTGTATATTGCACGCTTCCTGGAGTACTACAAGGCTGATGTTGGAGAACACTTCCGTCCGCCGACACAGTTGCGGAAGCGGAGGAGGCGGATAAGGCTGCACTGCAAGAGGTGTTTGGCCTGTGCTACGTCGGCGGGACGCTTGATGAGGCTCTTTCGTCAGTTGTTGTGGATGGGGATCTCTTGCGACATCTGCTCATGCCACGGCCCAAGATGCCTAAGCCACAGCACCCGCCGCATAGGCCAGGGAAGCCACCACTGTCCCGGACCAGAATACATCCCGCCGCCGCCAGCTTCTACCGGGCCATCCCTCAAGCGGCGCCGGACTGCTGCAAATCCGGAAAAAGCCACTAAACCACGGTCGGGGGAGTGCTTCAAGTGGATGGACGGGCAATGCTACGACCCAGATTGCCCGTATAAACAGTATTGCGTGCGCAGTGGAAGTACTCACAACATGATTCTCGGCGGTGCACCAAGAAGCATGGGCAGTGACGACTAGGCTGCGCTGGAGCAGCCCTGGCCCTGGCTCGGGGTCTCAGGCCAGGGCACCGCCTGGAATCGGCTGCGTGATGGAGATGCGGTCATTTCAAACGTGGACTGGGGCCCGAATTCTGCAGATGATGTGTTCCGAGATTTGCTGACGTGTGGTTGCAGCGTGTGATGCAATGGCAGCTGGAGCTGCGGATGCAGAGGCATGTGGAAGCAGCGTGAGAAGCCTTTGTTGAGTGAAGAAGAAGCAGGGATTTTGCGTGCAGATCTTTGTTTCTTTCTGAGTAGCAATGGCATTTCTTGCTCAGCTGCGGTCGCCCATGGACAGCCGCTTGCTTTGGAAACGTGAGGCATGCTATCGTTCTTTGCAGACGTGAGCGTTAATCTCCCACTCCTTTTGGAGTCGGGCGTTTCGTCAACACCATCCCACCGTCAGGTGTCTGGCGCCCTGTAGACGTGCCAGAGCAATGGAATTATTCACATGGCAGCAACCTGGTGCTCAGCATTGCAGGATGCTGCGACACTTATGCGCTTGGTCCAGGAGGATGTGGACCTGGGCTTTGCACGTTGGCGGGCTGGAAGAGGCACGCGCGTGCTTCGGATCCGCCTGCGCTGCTGGCAAGTTAGGTCGAAGCTTGGAACCAGGCTGGGCTCTGCCAACAGTCGTGCTACTTGCTGCCAAAAGTGTGTCCGCATGCAGAAAGTAGTGATGTACACAAAGTGTCCAAGAACCACATCCAACTTGGGCTGCATCGATCCCCTGTGACCGGGAGGGGAGATGTACCTTTTTTTGGAGGGCTCGGGCGACCCTTCAACAACCTGTGTGTCGCGATGTGTGTGCTCTAATCGCGTGGCCTTGCATGTGGTGCTGTTTGCGCTCCAGTGCTTGGTGTTGTGCTTGTGTGCCGGCTATAAGAGGGCTCAAAGATCTGGGTTGGGAATTTAGGGATAGGATTTTGGGGTTTCGGGTTTCTGGTTCAGGGTTCAGGACTTGAGATTTCGGTTTTAGGGTATCCAATTCTGGGAGAAAAGCCCGAGTAGGAGTGGCTAACTCATGGAAGTGGCGGAAGATTGTCACGAAGCAACCGTGGAACCCTTTGCGTTCGCCAGAAAGTATGTGCATGAACCATGTTTGACAAATTGGAACGATGGCCAATAATTACATAAGACCTCTAGCCTCATCCTTGACCCCGAAACCCTAAACAGAAAGAGCTTGACAACAAGCAAAAGCTAAGTCAGAATAATCGGAAATTAAGGACACGCCCTTTGCTTGCTGGCCAACGCGCTCTACCAGGCGCCAGGGTCAGCGGGTGTGACCATTGGTCTTCTTTCTTTGTTTTTGGGTACATAGTCCGGTATTGCTCCATGGTTTGTTAGCCCAGCACCGACACTTAGTTTTTTTGTGTTAAAGGCACCAGGCCTTGGGATCGGAAACTTCACATTCTTAAATTCAAAGCCTCACGCTCGAACCCCCAAACCCTCTATCCTACATGGCAAACCCAAAGCCCAAACCCGAAACCCTAAAGGGATTCTTAAGAATTTGGTAAGTATATGTTTGGAGTAACATCGTGGCCCACAAAGGTTTAGGCACATTTGCATGGGTCTTCAACACTGAGCTCTGCCGGCAAATTCTTATCTCCATGATTTCAGAAACAGCAAGGTACCGCAACAATAGAATCTTAGTGTTGTATCCGAAAGGGCTGGAGGGAAGCGTTTGCAGGGCTTGTTGGCGTTCAGGGTTTCAACGCTGTATGATGTTTCGACACATCCCAACATTATCAACTCATTCCTGCTTTACACAAAATCAAAGGTCTTTACACAAAATCAGAGGTCTTTAGGTCTAGCGTTAAGGTGTAGGGTTTAGGCTGTATTTTACGAACACTAGTCTATCCGTCACTATTTGTATCCTTCCCTCCATAGCTCTCACCTCTCAGCAGGTTCGCGACTGCTTGGATGCCGGCGTTTGGCAGCGGATCGTCTCCCGCACCCCGGCCTGAGCAAGTCTTGAACCCTTCCAACACGCACCAGTTGGAAGAGAAACTTTTCTGCTTTGCCTTTGCTTTAGGGATGTCGGGGGTATCAGGGTGTAGAGGTTTGAGGAATTTGGGTTTCGGGATATAGTGGTATTGGATTCATGTGGGTTCCGTTCGGCACGCGTACTGAAGCAGTAAGCCTTGAGTCCTGAAAGCACTACACAAGCGATGGCACAGCGTGTGGAGTTGACACAGAAGTTATCACAGCCGCGCGGACGTGGTTGTTTGCCTTTATCCCAGATGTTCTGCGTTACACAGTTAAACCCAAAATCTTAAACCTTGAGCTAACGCTAACCTTAAACCGCGAACCCCAAACCGTAGACGTCTGTGCCGAAGGCTGGGAAGAGGAGCTCGATGCTCTCGCCAAGCCCCTTGGCGAGAGCTCTGCAAGTGCCTCGAGTGTTTCTCCCACAGCCCTAAACATTACAGGCTTGTGTAGGAGTCTGTCTGAACCAGTGTAAGCGAGGCGCGTTCCCGCAACTCAACATGTCTCAGGGCCCTTCCTACTTGCGTCGATCCCTCCTGCCTCCCTTTGTGTATATGTATACATGTATAGATATAGATATAGATATAGATATAGATATAGATATAGATATAGATATAGATATAGATATAGATATAGATATAGATAGATAGATAGAGAGATAGATAGATAGATAGATAGATAGATAGATAGAAGGAGAGAGATATAGGGGGTAGCAGCAGGGTTTGAGATAGGGTTTAGAGTTTCTGGTGTTATAGGATTCCTTTGA
>CAJNJA010013751.1:0-12519 GCA_905231915.1 Symbiodinium necroappetens | reverse complement strand
CAGTTGCCTGCCCGAACACTGGGCTTCGAAGTCGGCGCGACGAGAAAGGCCCTCAAAAAAAAACCTAAAAAAAGCTGAAACCCTAAACCAAGAATTCCACAGCTTCTTAAGCCCTGAAGCTCGAGTTTGCACCAAGTTGGTTTCGGAAGGCGCACAGGGGGATTTGGGCTCCCATATAACATACACCTATAGGCCTCACAAAGTACCTGCAGGGGCACCCCTTTAAGGCCTAAAGCTTGGGAGGACTGAGGTTTGGGTTGGGGGTTTTGGGGCTGTTTTAGGGCTTAGGGGTTTAAGGGTCTTAGGCTGTAAGGCTTATTGGAAGAGCCCTACAGCCTTAAGCCCCAGGTTTGCTTCGGAAGACGGCATCTTCGATGAAGAAGCGCCGGTGGCGGAAATTGCGAGAACGTCTGGGCAAAGTGGAGTCCATCATGAGGGGCCTAGAGTGGCTGGGCTATAGGGTTTAGGGTTTAGGGGCTAGTGTTCTTTTTTCTGGGTTCTTGTTAAGGGATTTAATTTAACTTACCATAATAGGGATCTATAGTAAGTATACTTAATAATGGTTTCCTTATTATGGTAGTTTAAGTTAAATCCCTTAAGAAGAACCCAGTTTTGGTTAGGGAGGGGGCCTGGGGCAGAGTGGCTAGGGTGCTAGGCGTGAGGTCTTAAACGTTTAGAGAGGCTCGGCTGTTGGGAAGCTTACTTAAGATCCCCTGGTTCGTCTCAGGGCTCTTAGTATGGATCCAACCATTTTGCTTTTTGCTTCAGATGCAGACTTTAGGGCTTGAGCTTTTGGGTTTCATGTGGCTGCGCAGTTTGCGTTTCTAGGGTTTCAGGGGTCCAGCGTGGCGGGCTTCTCGGTTCACGGTTTTGGGCCTGTGGGTTGATGTGCGCAGCGGGTCTGGAGGTTCGCGTGCGACTTTTCCTCTCCTTGTGACTGAGTGTAAACCCTAAACCCTAAACCCTATAAACCCTAATACCCTAAACCCTTAACCCTAAACCTTAAATTCTAAACCCCAAACCCTAAACCCGAGCACCATCGCCTTGACCATGCAACATCAACTACTTGGACACTGGGCTCGAAGAGTTGAGATCCTTCCAAGTGGGGAGTCGTTACCGGGTGTGACCATGAGAAGCTTGACGTGGCGCAACTTGCGCTGGTGGGAAATCCAACAGAGCCTGCCCAAGACAGGCCTTCGTCACCCTCGTGCCTTTTTCCCCTCCAACATGGAGAGACAGATCGCCAAGGCGATAGGAACAGATTGGCATGCCAAAGCTATGGACCGAACAAAATGGAGGGAGACGCTCAAACAATACCTTGACAAGTATGATGTACGTTGGGCGAGTGGTCGCCAATGTGCCCTTGCCGCCTGAAGCATGTCCTTGCGCACTAATGATGCCTGCCTTGGCGGATTGTGCGTGCACTTCATGCTGTACGTCTCGGACTTGTCTTCGGGTATCCTGTCCGACTTGTCCCCCTCGTCGCTCTGGTTTTGCGTTCACCTTGGTTGAATTTGTATACTTTGTAGATTTGCGCGATCAAGACGCACAGATGACATGACCTTCCCTTTTCTGGTCTACTTGATCTCTGCTTGAAGTTGAACATCTTGATGACATGGCGTACGCCTGACTGCTTCGTGATGTGCCCGAGCCTCTTCAGTGGGAACTTGACTTGCCCTCCCCTGCTAAGCCGCGTCGCCATGGCGCCCCTGCCGGTGATCCTTGTGCTCTTCATGGTGGAGCCCTTCCATGGGATGCAAAACGATGGAGTCACCCCAACAAGCAGCTCGACATGCTCCCACCCACAGTGGACGGACGAGGAGATCGCCCTCAAGAAAGCGGAGTACTGGGAAAACAACAGCTGGACTGGTTCCTCGTCTTCGGCAACACAATGGGATGAAACTGCCTGGACTTCGCAGTGGACTACCTACAGCACACAACCCTCTGCTTCAGCCTCCTCGCCTTCATCTTGTTCGTGGGGAGACGTTGGGATGTCAGCGGCTTCGTCTTCTCCCTCCTTGCCCTCTTCTTCGGGACCACAAAATGGGCTGAGTTCTACGGTGGCGCTACCGACAACTGCAGCCTCATCACCTAGTGTCAACCAGACGTGGGCGACTGTGCGATCATGGAGTGACTCACAGGCACCCCACGATGCCACACCCACGACAACATGGGATGCGAACATCTCAGCTGGCCTACAAGAGGATGAGCTGGATGCCCTGAACCTGCCGGATGGATCTGCACTAGCCCCGATACCTGAAAACATCCCCCTGCCGTTTGACACGGTGGGTTTGGCGAGTGCTACCTCCTCGGCAACGACGGGTGAAACGCATTTGGTTGCAGGCCCCTCGCCCTCGTGGAGGTGGAGGTCGACTGGTACGAGGCTGTGCGCGATAGGCGGGGACTTCGTGGTCATGCTGCTCTCCCTCCGTTCTGCCCGCCACACGGACGAGACCCCGCCACTCTGACCACACCCCGCTCCCAGCAAACTGTCGAAGAGCGCATCGGGGACAAAGGCATCACACAACGTGGATCCAAGATCCGAGCTGGCGTGGACAGATGGCATCATGTCGATGGCTCCGTCCGGTACCGCCTGCGGGAACAACCTGAGGAGCCCCCTGTGCACTCCCCCCACTCTGGGGTTGTCACCTACTACGACGCCTCCGGATGGCTCATGCGGGATGACAATACGCACAATGAGGGTGAGATGGCGGACACGAGCTCCACATCAGTAGGACCGGAAGAAATACCACAACTACCGTCCTCCAACTCCTCAAGCTCCGAACACATGGGATTCTGGAAGGCAGGAGAGTGGATCCCCCGAAGTCGAACGCCGGCGGAACAACGAGCACATCGGGGAGGCATGGGCCCACAAAGGCAACAACGTAAAGCCGCTCGAGTCAGCTCATATCTTGCGGGCACCTGGAAGCCTGCTTGGTTGAGGGACTATGTGCAGGCAAAACAAGAACGCGAGCTACAAGCCATTCACGAAGTTCAGGAACCTGCAGAAGCCCCTACAGCGACTGAGCCCTTCAGCAACGATGCTGACCCCTGGTCAGTACAAGCCAGCACCGATGGCCCGGGATGGTGGATGAGTGGATGGAATGACAACAGCTCCAGGTCGTGGACGAGTTGGACGTGGTCGAGCTCCTCGTGGACCACATCCACTTCCACCTCTATGGTGACCCCGGAGTTCCTGCCGAACCATGGACTATTCCCTGATGTCCGACCTGCTGCTCCACCTAGTGGGGTGACAGTATCTACCACGGAGCCCTCCCTGGCCCTTACCAACTCTGAGCTAGCCACCCTTCAAAGTGCAGGGGTGCCAAGGGACGAAATCCAGCGCATTGGCCACCTCCTTGCTGCTCTTGATGCTCACGAGGCAGGGGGTACGGGACCCGAATCTCGTTGGGCTTTAGGACGTCTGTTGGGTCGTGGGGATGATGGAATCAACGCCATTGAGCACATTGTCAACGTACTGCAGCGCAGACTACGCCCTCGTGGTCACTGGCCTGTCACTCGCGTGCCACGACAGACGCATGTTCAACAACGGCTATTCGCTTGGGTGGGACAATTTGGCAGCACCTCGGTCAACACGCTTGAGCATCATCTCGCCACCCCTCTCCAACCTGTCGAGGATGGGGTTGCACCACATGGAGTTGCGACAGAAGCTGGATCGAGTCTGGAGGCCCATCCTGACGAGCATCCCAGCAGTGGTGCAGCATCTTCAGTTCAGAACCCTGTCCAGCTGGCCATGACCCGCGATGAGGAGGCAGTGGAAACGGACGATGACGACTCGGCTAGACCACGATCTCGCAGCCGCAGCCGTGAACTAGACACGATGACCCCAATCACTACGGCGGAAGCGATGGCAATTGCGGGAGTTCCTGATATTGCTCGTGCTCTTGATGGTGAGCTTCTGGGTATATGGCGACCACCCACGACCTCTACGACAACGATGAACTATGCAGATAGTGAAGTTAGTGGTGGATCGACTAATGCCTCGAGCAGCTTCCTGCCGTCGCCTCTGGCCTCGTCGTCGCCCACGTCCTCTTCGTCTTCAAGCAGTACAAACCTCATGGGGAGCTGGACCTCCACCTGGTTATCAGCCTCGGCATGGACTTCCTTGACATCCTCGACATGGACCTCATCGAACTCGACATCGTTGACATCGTTGACTCCTTCGACGTGGACCTCTTCGACCTCCTCGACGTGGACCTCCTCGTCTTTGCCTTGGCTGACCTCTACGACCTCTACACCCTCGCCTCGGCCAATGTCTACAACGATCATGCCTGTGGAGCCACAAGGTCTGGAGCAAGTGCCGAAGTGGAATGACATGTACCTCGGATTTCGGACGTCCACTACATCCACCACGACGCGGGAGAGGACAACGCATGAAGCCATCAGGGATACGGTCAATCGTGAACTCAGTCTGGCTAACCCAGCTGACATCATTGACGTCCTGCATCGCTTGCTGGCCAATGCAAGGGACCTACTCAGACGACAGCGTCTACTGAACGAAGCCTTGGAGGAGACACTACAGTGGCTACCTCAGGCCCCGGGTGCTCCTGTACTAAATGGGCGCACCATTGCACAGAATGTGGGTGACCGTGTTCTTGAGGAAGCGGGGTACGGAGAGGGACGTTCCCTCACTCTCCAGCAGTTGGACGTCGCAGCCCCAGCCGTGCTCCTCAACCCCGGGCTGCCCGATAACATCGCTGCGGTGGACCGTGCCCTTCCGCAATTCTCTCGGGCGGTGACGGCTGGCCTACGTCGTCGTGCATGGCGGCAACACATCGCCAACCTACATGTGAACGATGGACTTCCGCTCCCACCGTCCTACCGAGGACGGCGTTGACTTGGTGGTAGAAACCTTCACGGACCTGTACCTCGTGCAGGGGGTCCCCGACAGTGCTGTGGTGGCTCCTGCCGGTTGCAGCCCGTTTCCGACACTTGCTCGACGAGGCCAGTCAAGTCACCGACGTCGTCTACATGCTCCTCGTCCTTGCCCTCGACTTCGTGAAGTTGGACGTGATGGTGGCTTCGCTCATCGCCGTCGTCGCTCTCGGCCAAGTACTGCGCGCGAGTCGAGACCTTCAGCTGGGGCGTTGAGCACTTCGGCACGCGCGTCGGGGCCTTCTACTCGTGCCTTGAGTACTTCTGACCCGCCACTTCGTGAGCGTAGTCGTAGTCGTGAAGGATAGGTCCTTGTCCTTTAGCGGTGCTGAATGGCTTTCGCTGGTCGTATGCAGCTTTGTCATCATGTGTGGGCTTCAGGCCTGATTTTTTGTTGCAGTACTTCTTTCAGTGTGTGCTTGTGAATGGCAAGCTCCTGGGACTTCTTGCAGAGCGAAAGGGGCCACCACACTTAAAAAAAAAAAACCTAAAATTGGCCCTAATCCCTAAACCTTAAGTGCTAAACCCTTAACCCTTAATCCTAAACCCTAAACCGCTGGACACTCTGAACTGCAGCCTTCTTAAGATTTGAAGCGCCGCGCGGCCCCTGCTATTATTGCAGAATACTTACAGTATGAAGCCCCAATCAATAGTAGTGGTAATTCTCTAAACCCTAAACCCTCAATCGCAAGCGATCCTTAATCCTCAAACCCCAACTTCATCGCCAAACAAGCACACTTGGTGGTGGTGAAAGTTCTGCCGGTGTTTGAGAATCTGCGCGGCAAGATGTCGATTACAGTGGATGTTGGGCTGCTCAGCGGCAAGACAGCCACTGTGAAAGCAGGATTGGATGAAGAAGTCGGGGCACTGAAACGCCGGGCACAGATCGCACTCGGGATTGGAAGAGGGCGGCTCGTGGGCTCATCTGGAAGTGTTCTGGATGCATGTGCGCCGATCAAGCATGCAAGGCTGCAGGACGGTGATATATTAACCTTGCATATAAACAGAGTCCAAGTTCAAGCCGGCTGCCTATCTTTTGCTGCCATTCTTGGCGATGGATGCGTCGTGACCTGGCGTCGTGCTGAATATGGTGGTGACAGCAGTGTCGTGCAGGATCAGCTCAAGAATGTGCAGCAGATCCAAGCCTCTGACTATGCTTTTGCTGCCATTCTTGCCGATGGATCTGTCGTGACCTGGGGTAGAGCTCCCTATGGTGGTGACAGTCGTGCCGTGCAGGATCAGCTCAAGAACGTGCAGCAGATCCAAGCCTCTGGCCGCGCTTTTGCTGCCATTCTTTCCGATGGATCCGTCGTGACCTGGGGTCAGGCTTCCAATGTTGGTGACAGTAGTGCCGTGCAGGATCAGCTGAAGAACGTGCAGCAGATCCAAGCTTCTTGCGATGCTTTTGCTGCCATTCTTGGCGATGGATCCGTCGTGACCTGGGGTGATGCTGCCAATGGTGGCGACAGTAGTGCCGTGCAGGATCAGCTGAAGAACGTGCAGCAGATCCAAGCTTCTCGCGATGCTTTTGCTGCCGTTCTTGGCGATGGATCCGTGGTGACCTGGGGTAGTGCTTTCGACGGTGGTGACAGTAGTGCCGTGCAGGATCAGCTGAAGAACGTGCAGCAGATCCAAGCCTCTGCTTACGCTTTTGTTGCCATTCTTGGCGATGGATCCGTCGTGACCTGGGGTGATGCTGCCATTGGTGGCGACAGTAGTGCCGTGCAGGATCAGCTGAAGAACGTGCAGCAAATCCAAGCCTGTAACGACGCTTTTGCTGCCATTCTTGGCGATGGATCCGTCGTGACCTGGGGTAGTACTGCCCAGGGTGGCGACAGCAGTGTCGTGCAGGATCAGCTGAAGAACGTGCAGCAGATCCAAGCCTCTGCTTACGCTTTTGCTGCCATTCTTGCCGATGGATCCGTCGTGACCTGGGGTGATGCTGCCATTGGTGGCGACAGTAGCGCCGTGCAGGATCAGCTGAAGAACGTGCAGCAGATCCAAGCTTCTCGCGATGCTTTTGCTGCCGTTCTTGGCGATGGATCCGTGGTGACCTGGGGTTGTGCTTTCGACGGTGGTGACAGTAGTGCCGTGCAGGATCAGCTGAAGAACGTGCAGCAGATCCAAGGCTCTCAATCCGCTTTTGCTGCCATTCTTGGTGATGGATCGGTTGTGACCTGGGGTCGGGCTTCCAGTGGTGGTGACAGTAGTGCTGTGCAGGATCTTCTGAAGTCTGTGTAATACAAGGGCGGTTATAGTATAGTATAACCCGAAACCCGATTCTAATTATTCAGGCCCCGATATTGGAAGGAAGGTCTCACGGTGAACCGTGCAGGTGGTGCGAGCGGCGGCACACAGCAAGACTCGCACGCCAGGTGCAAAACAAATCGTCGAAGCACCCATGTCAGACCGGCAACATTTTTACTCGTGCCGGCCCCTCTTGGTTTCAAAGGCTGAATCAACGCACCTAAAGGCTTTTCATGTGTTTGCCTCAGGTTTTCGGGTTTGGGACTTCGATTTCACCTGTTACCCCCGACTAGGTGGGCAATTTTCTGAGTTAGGGTCCCATTTTAGGTCCCAAATATAGTACGGCCCTGAACCCTAAACCCTAAACCTATAGACCCTGAACCCCAAACCCTTTCAGCCCCAAACCCCTAATCCCTAAACCCTAACAACCTACCTCAGCTGGGACCAAAACCCCCCCAAGAGCTTAGGGTAATTTATAGGGTTTAGGTTTTAGGTTTTAGGGTTTAGGGTTTTAGTTTTGGGGGTTTAGGGTTTAGGGTTTTTTAGCATTAAAGCCAGAATTCCAGAGCATGTAGAACACTAGCCTTTTTCAGGCCTGGGGCGATGCCTTTACTTACTTTTTGGGTTTTTTGAAGTAAACCCTAAACCCCAATTCGCCTCAGCTGGGAGCTATGTCATGAACCCAAAAACCAGAAAGCCCTCGTTGCTGCACATTCGAAGTCTGGAAGTTATTAGCAGGTTGTGGGGGCTTTCTTCTTTCGATTTACCTTAATCGGGATCTACAGTAAATAAGCTGGGGTTTCGTTAGTATGGGAACCTAATACCCTAAACTAGGGTTTAGGGTCTATAGCCTAAACCCTAAACCCTATCCCTAAACCCTACACCCTAAACCCTACACCCTACATTACTTCACCAGAACCCGGTTGTTTCAGGTGGGAGCTCTGGGATGAACAGCCGGACACGGTGGATCGTTATGTTACCATCTTGGAAGCCTTGGACGTCAGCGCGGCGGAGGCCCCTTGGGTTTCCATTTAGGAGTTTAGGAGTTTAGGGGTTTAAGGGTTTAGGGGTTTTAGGGTTTAGGGGTTTTAGGGTTTAGGGTTTAGGGGTTTAGGGTTTAAGGGTTTAGGGGTTAAGGGTTGAGGGGTTTAGGGTCTAAGGGTTTAAGGTTTTTAGGGTTGAGGGTATAGGGTTTCGCGGGCGCCTGGGACTTTGGCTTTGGGATTTCAGATTTCAGGGTTCGGTGCATTTCGGGAGCGGGTGGGTGGGTGAAGGGGGAGAGGGGGGGGTGGGGGTGGCGCGGGGGGTTAGTTGTGGACGCACTGTAGGGTTTTGGAGATACAGGCCTCCCAGTACCCTCCGACCTCCTTAATATAGGATAAAGGGTACCCAGTTATCAAGGGGCTGCTGGAAACCAGGGATCTGCCTTCTATTCTCGGCACGAGACTTGTGCGAAGAAAAGCTCTTCCTTGGCCCCTACACGTGCCATGCGCGTTCTAACGATGGGCCGGCAAGAATGCCAGATGTCTACGGGGATGACACTACTGGTTTCTCGTCAAAAGGGAACGCAAAATACGTTACCAATCGTAGGGATCTTTTGTAAGTAGTAGGGTTTCCGGATTTTTCACTTAGATAACACTCCTGAACTACGGTTGATGATATAAATCCTGCATCACCCCATAATTAAGGAATATACCAGACTTCCCATAGTTTAGGGTCCTTAAGGTAATGCAGGATATCTGTCATCAACAGCCAGCACCCAGAGTCAACTCCGACTCGAGTATCCCACACCCTAAGAGTTGAGCATGGGCAGCCATCATCGTTCAGGCCCTACCTGTTTCCGAAAAGACCCCTTTTTTTTTTTAGGATTCCTTATTTTGCATTCTATATACAGTTCCTTAATTTTTGGGGGTTCCTTACTATGCATTCGATATACAGTTCCTGACAAAAATTAGGTCTTTTCGGTGACAGGTAGTCGGTAATCCTTACACATTCAATCCTGTTGAAGCCTTAAACCCCTAGATCCCAACCCCTAAAGCCTCTATGTAATGTATGGGCCTTAAGGGTTTATTTGGGGTATGTTGTACTATAATTACAATCAAGAACCCCAAGAAACCCTAAGCCCAATATAAGGATCCATAACAATATTAGACTAGGGTGTATATAATACTATCATGATTATGAAAACAAAAATAGTGTGGGTAATTATTTACGCCCTTACATTAGACCGAACCTTGTGAACCCTCAAACCTTTATTCCTTCGCCCTTACATCCGAAAGCCTTCTAAGGTGTTTGAGAAAATTGCCAACATCCGGGCAGCACAGAGCCTGCGGAGTGGTGTGAGCTTGAGGTGGCGGGTTGTCAATATCTGGCGTGGAGTACGGTTTAGGATTTAGGGATTAGGGTTTTTGGTTTTAGGGTTAGGGTTAGTTCTGTCTTGTCGATAAAGCTTATATTACATCAAATCAGGTTCCCACAATGAAGGCTGTGTACAAGACTCTTCATCAAGTTACAGGAAGGGATAGACAGTGAGTAATGTGGTTTCTTGTTATGGTACTCTATACTCAGATCTTAACAACCCACCATAACCTACTGTTGGTAGGGCTGCTTTGACTTCCTACTCGCGTGCTTGTTTTCCTTGGTGTCCCACGCGCATGCAGGCGGTGCAGGGCGGTAGGGTTTACCCAGATTGCCCAAGCACGTGCAATGGTGGCCTGTCAGGCATAAGCAGAAATGGACATGACTCACGCAAGTCGAAGCTATGAGTGTTTCGAAATCTCGATTATGGCTTTGCGTCTGTGGCCCTAGATGCAAATTTGCGTGCTTCAGGTGCAACTGGAAATAGGCGGCAATCAGTAATTGGACTGTCATCACGACCTGCCTTTTCTAGGTTTTATAGGGTTCTCAAAACCCTTGTACTGCAGTATACCACCCCCCACCCGGCCCCCCCCCCCCCAACCATCAAAACAAAGCAATTCATTCAAACTGTCAAGGCCTCTCTACTACAGAAACTCGCTCTATAGTGGCGAAGTGTTCAGGCTGGGTACTACCTAGACGCTTAAATGCAGTACTACTTTTTTGGGGATACCGTAGTTTTTTGTTATAGGATCCTAACCACAACCAAACAAGGTAGTACATGTAAGGGTCTACAGACCCCTAAACCCTTAGCCCTGATAGTTGCTGTGCAGGTACCTCTTGTCCAGCGACTTTGCGCGCCTCGCAAGCGATCGCACTGGAGAGCGGAATCCCACCTTCAACCGCATGAAGGCGGTTTAGGGTTGAGGGTTTAGGGAAGGATGCTGGGGCTAAGGTTCGCGGTTGGCTAGGGTTCAGGGAGACCCCTTAAAGGGGACCCTTCTTAACCCTACTTATGGCTCTCTCAAGAGCGACCTCGTTGACTCATTAAGAGGGTTTATCCCCAACGGGTCCCCCGAATCCTAACTCCTGTTTAGGCTCCTTTGAATTTAAAGAGTTCCTGTAGGAGTTTCTGTATCTCTGAACTCTCCGTCTTCGCATCAAGGACGCTTCGATAATCACCAATACTATTTCTTGCGGTTGCTTATGTGCAGTAGAAGCCCGCAAACAGAAACCCAATAGCCTCAATCTGCAGAGTAATGTATAGGGAATCCCAGCTCGATTTGTCCTTAATCCGGTTTCCAGGTTTTTCGGTTTACTGTACTTCTGTTATAATCTACCTCCCCAAAATATCATTCGAATGACGAAGGCCCTTATACGGGAAGCTTCCAGCGACACTAAAGCGGGTAAAACACTGCAAAGGCCAACCACCCCAGCCCAAGCCTGTCCGTACGCGCCATCCCAAACCTCGAAACGTCAAGCTGTGAACCAGCCTACCTCTTTACAACAACCACTGAATGAGAGCCCCATACTTGTAGGGCCACGATCCGACATCGCTGAACTTTGAAAGTGTAGGGTGTAGGGTTTAGGGTTTATAACGGTTTAGGGTTTAGGCGTTTAGGGTCTAGGGATGTAAGGGGTTTCGGGGTTTGGGGTTTCGGTGTTTGAGGTTCAGGGGTTTAGGTTCAGGGTGCTAGACAAGGTGTCAGGGATTCAGGACTGAAAGGGTAGGGCGTTCATTGTTCCTACATTTACACAAACTCTCACGCCGTCCAGTAGACCAAAACGCTCAACCCTAAACCCTAAACTCTAGACCCTAAACTCTAAACCCTCAGAGAGCTAACCCCGGAATCCCGAGACTCCAAAAGTTCCTTGGAGGAGACGTTTTGGCTCCAGGGCGATCCGATTGGCCAGAGCATTATTTGCCCACGCGACGGAAGAGCCTATGCCTTTTTTTGGGCGTTTTAGGGTGATAGGCACAGGGTTTAGGGTTTTTATGGCTTGCGGTCTAGATTCGATGCTGGAAATTTTGGAGTTAGAGGTTTGTGATGTGCACCGTTTTGGGTTTCAGGGTTGCGACAGGACTCTTTGATACCTTCCTCAGCGAGATCAAGCAGTAGCGTGCCTACTGAACAGTACGGTATATGGGTGGTTCTCTCAATTGGGTCCTCAACATACCCTAAATGGGAACCTAGTTTAGAGAACTACGCATATGTTTCAGGACGATTCCTAAACCCTAAATTCCTTAGATTCGGTACCCTAAGCCCTGAACTCCCTGAAACCCTAGAGCCCTAAAGCTCTAAACTCCCTAAAACCCTGAAGCCCTAAAACCCTTACCCTAACCTCCCTAAAACCTTTTAAAAGCCCTAAGCCCCCTAAAACTCACAAAAACCCTCTAGGCAAAACAAAAAGCCCAGGACTGGGCTGTGCACTGGTGGACTGGCTCCCGAGGGCAGACCGCAGGGAGCAGACCCACTACTTGCCAACTGGCCACGCCATAGGGATCTATCGGGGTTTTAGGGTTTAGGGATGTAGGGGCTTAGGGCTTTAGGGTTTTAGGGATTTAAAGGTTTAGGGATTTAGGGATTTAAAGGTTTAGGGGTTTAGGGCTTTAGGGGTTTAGGGTTTTAGAGGTTTACGGATTTAGGGTTTGGTATTGAATTCGGGTTGAGGGAACACCTGAGACTTAGCTGGTGAGCCCAGTTTCTTTAGTTCAGGGGTGCCCACTGCATCCGACAAGTGGTGGAAACAGACCCTCAACCCTAAACCCCAAACCCTGCACCCCAAACCCTAAACCCCAAACCCTGCACCCCAAACCCCAAACCCCAAGCCCTAAACCCTGCACCCCAAACCCTAAACCCCACACCCTGCACCCCAAACCCTAAACGCCAAACCCTAAGCCCTAAATCGGGGATCACCCATCGGTTCTGGGCTTAGGGGGCCGTCGGGTTCAGGGGGTCTTAGAGGGCCTCCCGGAGGTTGAGGCTCAGATCTTCCACTTGGGGGGGGGGGGGGGGGGGG
>CAJNJA010013750.1:0-12519 GCA_905231915.1 Symbiodinium necroappetens | reverse complement strand
TGACAAAATAAATGAATATAAAAAAGTATATATATATATACTTATACTTGCTATTTGTTGTAGTTATGTATGTATATATGTATGTATGTATGTATGTATGTATGTATGTATGTATGTATGTATGCATGTGTGCGTTTGTAGTGTGCATTCTTATGTACGCATGTGTGTGTGTGTGTGCATGTGTTCTTAAATATTTACTTAACGATTGGATATTGATTACTGAGTATCAACCAGTAGTCATTCTTTACAAACAAACAGTCGTTGATTATTACCTGCCGAGTGCTAGTTGCCAAAAATCCGCTATTGTTGTGCCCATGAAGCGTTCGCTTTAATAGGTACATATATTATTAACATCTGCGTGCGTGTGAAGTACCAATCTTTAACCATTAGTCAGCTACGGGTGACGAAGTATTACTTGCTCAGCTCTTAATCATTATCCGTTCTGATTGCCATATATGAATTTGCACTAATACACACAAAAGGACAAAGGGCCGGAGAAGAGCTTCCATCTTAAGGTTGGCTCGACTCAGCGATCTATGGAGCATGGGGAATGGGCAAGGTCCAAGGACGTCTTCGAATGCAACCTTAATGGAAAAGGTGCCCCATTCGGGAAAACTACACACCTGGTTTCGGCTCCAGCCTATCAAAGGCATACCAGAAACCCGAAACCCTGATAGCAACCGATCTAGTACCCTCTACAGTAAGTGCTCAAAGGAAACGCCTTCTGCGCCCAGGAACTGCCCCAGGCACATCTCGCAGCTGAGGCCCTCCCGCCTGGGCGCCTCCTCCCTGGCCTGCGGAGCTCGGCTCAAAAATCACCATTTATCAGGCTTCTATGAGGGTTCCTATAGGGATTCGATAAGTAGGGTTCTTTAAGGGTTCCTAGAAGGGTTCGAAAAAGTAGGGTTCCAGGATGGATCCTAGAAGGGTTTTAGTCTTTGCAAGGGTTACTAAGGCTTTCTTCTAAGCTGCTGTCTCCCTGGCACATCCCTCGGGCCCTTCGTCTATGTCATCCCTGTGTAGCCTGTGTCTTCTTTAGTTTTGGAGGCCAGAAGCGAGCCGAGTTTATGTGACGTGGGTGCTGCAACGAGATCGGCGACCACGCGGAGGCACACTTTGCTTCAAGGGAAGCATTTTAGGAACATATTGTGAAGACAAAACAACCTATGACAGGACTGAAAGCCTGCTAGAACTGCTGTTGCCATCATTCGGGTTAGATAAACCCAAAACTCTGTATGTGCCGGAGGACCGGATAACCAGCAACACTAATCAGCATCACAGCCAGCGGTTACACCTTTTTTTGGACAACTGGAAAACGTGACGGGCAATCCCGCGCCTCAGGCCCTTTCCTCTGGGCACAGACGTGGAGGTGCTCCTCCACAGCCAGAACAGAGGGAGGCAGGATTTGGCTTTTGAGCTCCTACATCCCCAACTGATGGCTTCGGGCTTCGGGTTTGGGTTTGGAACTTCAGACTTTCACTCCGTTGCGTGTGCTGTTTATTGGTCCACAGGCATTTCCGAAAGATACTCGTGGGCTTGAGCATCACATAGAATGGGCTTTGAGGGTTCCTTCCTTGGAGCTTTTGGTGCAGGGAGACTCCACTTCCACCTTTGCTGCACAGATGAGCCCCTACCGGACAAGTGGCCCCAGCGTCAAATCCGACAACCAAATCCAAAACTCGAAGCCCTACAATATGGGGCTATGCTTGTGCGTGCCAAGACACCGCCCCGATCTCAAGGTGGCCATCAAAGGTCTCGAAGCCCACCTCTCACCGAAGCTGCGGCGTAAGGTCGGAATGACTATTTACCTCTGCAAACATCATCTGTTGTGTCCCTGGGTCCGTTCGGGCAAGGCTGCCTGCTCTCAATGGTGCTCCCGCTCACATTCACCACCGAAAGCGAAGAGTCGGGGATTTGGAGGCGGACACCGAACTCGACCACGGCCGAGGCCGAGGCCGAAGCTTTTGAACAGTCGAGTTCAGACAACCGCGGCAACAGCGATGCCAAAGAAAAAACGAGGCAGCCGCCGACATCTTCGCGTAGGACCCCTTTTTTAGGCACAGCTAAGGCTAAGAGAAATGGCAGCCGCCTGCCAGCGCCGGGAGCTGCCGTCGAAGGAACCCAGGACCCCTATGTGCCCGTTGAGGTACCTTACTGCAGTGCTTTTTCTTGGCCTCTGCTTTTCTTTGGCTCAGGACTGGCTACTCCAGTCAATCGCCCAATCACGGCATTGGAGCCATGGATACATTGGTGTGCGAAAAAGAGCAGCTGCAAGATAAAGCAGCTCGAAGCTCAAACGAAAGCTTACCTTCCTGGTCCCAGGGGCGCAAGGTGTGTGGCACCAACGGAACCCGGCAGCCAGCGGACCATCACGCGCATGCCGCCTTCGGAAAAGAATCAAGAGCATTATGGTGATTCGCCCGGCTCTTAGCCGAGTTGCTTCCGTGATGTCGAGCTTATATGGCTTTGGCACTTTGCTCTTTGATAGGTAGACTTGGCGTGCCATGCTGCAACCGATTGTGGTTGCCTTTAGACCGTTTCCTGGGCTCCTGGGGCACCACATCATCAACACAAGCCGGCTTACGGTGCCTGACACTTGCCATGCGACTGGACTGAATTGCCATGTGAAATCCAGCAGGCAATACGAGATCAGCACATACATCCTATCATAAAACCGACATGAACCCTTAGCCTGTTCTGGTCATTTGATCCGGCGGCCTTCCAGCTTCGTTCTGCAAGCTGATGTCAGTTGCCCTCCTGCTCGCACCGCGAGCTGTTTGGCACCATGGACTGCCTTCCAGAAGACTTGGTGAGGTGAGATCGAAAGCCATCTGACACCGAAGGAACCTTAAATCAAGTGCACAAAGACCTCTCGCTTCCCCCACTGTCCCCAAGCCAACCTTGCGCTCGCCCACTTCCAGAAGCAACCGGACGGTCTCCATCGCCTTCGGACAAGACGTCGACTGTGTCTATAAACGATCCGGCATCGGCAAACCTTATACATCCTATGCACCTTTCCAAGCTTGACCTCCCCGACTTCAACACTGAGACTGTCAGAGGCCTGGCTTGTTCTTGGCCTCGCGGTTCATGTACGTAAGACACCATCTGCTAAGTAAGCTGCACCTTCAAGCCCGGATCCGATGCCACAACAGCAGGGGCCTCTCGCACATCTGCGTCCCAAAGATGCCTTGCACCCTTGCGCCACAAGTCGCGCAGTCCACCTTCTCAGACATTTCGCGATTCGAGGCTTCTGGGTTGACATCATTTGGGTCTCAGCGTTGGTTTTGACTCTGCTGTCGTGACACGGCTTGGGCTTCTGAATCTGCCCTCCTGGCCTGGGACAGAGCCCCGCAGGGATTCAAGAGCTTGATCTCCGATGCGCCCCAGAATGCCTTGGCAATTTCAAAGGGAACGGTCCTGTGTCGTGTATAGGTGAAAGACTGCGTTTGAGGCTTCGACTGTAAACTGGGGCTCTGCCAGGCAAGACTAGGGGCCAAGGCGATTCCAGTCCAGCACCCCAAAAACATTCAGGCGAGGAAAGGCTCCAACGGACGCAACATCAAAAACTGGGCAACAGCAGATTCACGCCGCGCGGTGCTGCAGTTCTACACCCCGAAAGAGATCAAAAAATGCACACAGGCTCTAGCCGACCTGTGACACAGCAACTTAACCTTAGCCAAGCTACTTATTGCTTGAGGTGGCATGTACGGGAAAGAGTCGGTGAAGGACAAGGTCACCGTCGACGATTTCCTGCGAGGAGAGGCTATCGTCTCATCAGCACCCGGGTTGGTTGCGCGTACATCCGTTGCATACCGTCGACTTGGACGATGCGCATTTCCTATGTTGCCGGAAAGCTCCGGATCATGTTCCGTCCAAGACTGCCAATCCAGCCTGCACGCCGCAAGTGCTTGCTGATGCTCTCTCAACCTGGGAAGCCGGACCAGTCTTAAGTGCGGTTACGCAGGCCGCAGGCCAGTTCTCAAGGTGCCCGGAAACAAGCAGTGCTGCAGAGGAACACGCAGTGCTACTGCGACCAATGGTTTCTAAGCTATGGCAGATGTCTCTACTTTCGTGCTGGGGAAAGGCGTGACGGAAAAATTCCAGCGAAAAAAACAACAAGTTTTGTCGCATTCAGGCATCGACAAATGCTTCTGCTCCTCCTCGGCGTCATAGCAATAGTCGTGCAGTAGCAGTAGGCGCAGCAGCATGTGATAGAGGGGCCTCAATTAGAGTAGGGCTTAGGGGTTTCATTATACTGTAACTACAACAAAGAACCTCCAAAATAGTATTGATCATCAGGCACCCCCAAAAATGGTATTGGTCACTCCTAATTCCTGTAGTATGTTTAAGTATGGAGTCCGAGCCCTTTTCTGAACCCAGACTCGGCAACCCAAAACCCTAAACCCAAAACCTCTCAATCCTAAAGCACGTTTAAGAATGGATGGATCCAAGGCCAGGGAGCAGGTCAGCGAGCCGCTGCAAAACGCCAAGCAAGTCCTCCAAGAGAGCAATCGAGGAATACCAACCAATAATTCATAGCTACTATTACCACATAATGCTAAATATTACTACACATTACTATATACTACTACATATTACGACATACTACTATATAATGCTATCTATCTCTATATCCATCTTAACTATCTATATATACGTATATATTCATATTCATATTCCTTCTATGTAAGTTTCAATTTTTGTACGAGTATTACTACATGTCATACAGGGCTCGTGGCTCATTTCTTGCGAGCCATTCTAGAAGGTGTGCGGGCTTAAGGTTTCTAGTCTCAGGGGTTGTTTGAAGCGGCCTGTGCACTCACGCACACAACCAAGGGAAGAAATGCAGAGGAGGCCCGTGCCTGCCACAGCAATCCAAGTGTAGCGTAAAGTGCTCTGGAAGTCAGAAGACAGCCATGCAGCACTTCATGGAGTCATTCCGGAATGAAGCCACAGATCCCCACACCTCGAATTCTCGGCCCACGCCTCCTTCGAAAGCTCGGTCTCGCCGCTGTCCATGTCCCGTGCCCTGGATCCAGCATCCGGCAAGCGGTTGAGGCGGCGGCAGACTCCTGAAGTCCCAAGCATGGGTGTCAAATCCAGCGAACTATCCGTACACTTTCCGCAGCACTACCATGAAGCCATCACGAAAGAACACAAGCAAAGAAATTCCACGCAAGGCTGCGCCTGGGAAAGAAGAATGACAACGAGCATCGAACTTGGAACCAAAAGCATGACGATGCAGCGGCACGTTCAGCACGTAGTACGGTACGGCATGAGATATATGGACCATATGGATAGAGAACTACATTAACACAGAGCACAGCAACGAGGCGACATCGGGTTGCGGAGTCGATTCAGGTTTCTGAAAGAACCCTGGAGCTTCGGAAGGCTTCAGCGCATCGCATGACTACTGGCACCGGGCGGCGCTTTGCATGCCGCTGCTGTTTGACTTCGCCTTCTGCCCAAGCCTGCATCTGCAGCCGAGACAGTGAAGACACGAAATGACAAATCATGTCGCAAAGTCTTGCTTAGTGATTACTGTGTATTTAGGGTATCTTCTATCACGTACAACATCACGCAGGCAAACTATTCAACGTGTGCCATATCTAGAATATGGCTCGTGGCATAGCATAAGCAAGTGGATCAGGCTCCAGGCACTTGAATGAACAGCGAAACATGGCTCGTGCCTGCCACCATTCTGGACAGCGCGCTGCCAAGGCACGGTCCCAGTGCCTCCGCGCTGAGGAGGCCTGGAAGCCAAAGAGCTCTTTCGAGTTGTCAGAACGGAGGAAGAAGTGGCTGAGCTCACCCCGACGTGCTCCGACACATGTGCTCACCAGCCTCGAGCCCACGGCACTGCAGCGCCGCAAGGACGCTCTCCTTGCCTTGCATGGAGAGATGCAGACCGCGAGGTTTCGGAGTTGGAAGGGACGGGGTGCTGTTATCTCCAGCCAAGTTGCTCACCGGGCGCTTGTCTGCCACAATGGTGCCATGCAGCTTTCTCGTGGCAACCTTCGGGCGCTACAAAAACTGGAACTGCATCAGGAGGCCTAGGGCTGCAAAGGAGCGTGAAAACATGCAGTGAACTTGGTTGACTTAGCCTTGGAAGCCAATCAATATCTCCAGCGGCCTCGTACCAAACCCTTGCGCATGGCGGTTTGCCGGGCTTGTCCTCCACAAAGCTGCTGGCAACAAATGCAACTGCTTAGTTTCGCTGGTCCATCTTACCAGCAAAAAACACAGGCATAGCAAAGATTGAGACATCAATGTTCTAAGCTGCCGGAGAGGGTAGCACAAAGGGCCATGCTGCACTGGAGAGATCAAGCCATCCTACGCAAGTCCTTTCTCAGCTCTACTGTCAGCAGCACTTCCGTCCCGTGGGGCTCCACGATGTGGAAGTCCTTCAGGCAAGCCGGAACATGGGTTCGAGACTGTGCGAAGCGTGAGTGCGATATAGTCCCCATCTAGGACGGGCCCACCAAATGCCTGCAAAACCGAAAAGCGGCCACTCTGAGTTCTGCTGCTCCAAAAACTACCCGAAAAAGATGGGCATCCAGCAGTCCCGGCCATGCAGCGTGGCTCCATCCGTGTTCACAGCGACCTGCGTGGACATCGCCTCCCAGGGTGGGTTTGTGTTCTTATACCTCTGTGCATGGAAACATTTTTAGCACTCGCATGGAAACATGCATAGGGTGATACTTGTGTTTATATCCATCTATCCCTCCATCCTCCCATCCGTCCATGCATGCATGCACATACACAAGCACATACACATGCATGGGCACGTGCACGTGCATGGAGACACAGGCACGGACACAGACGTATACATATACAGATATACAGATACAAGCACATGCATGCAGACATCGCGTCGGGGTAGGATTAAAACGTCAACGGTCTGTAACTGTACGAAAATATGTTTGGAGATCTGCTGCTGTCAGTGCTCTATATTTATATTCGTCCCGCAGGTGTTCAAAAGCTTGGGTCCGAGCAGGGTTCTGTGCTCCCTTAGACTTGGAGTATGCAACATGTGTAAAACAAGGACCCATTGTCACGATTAGTGACTCAGCTAGTGTTACGTTGAACCTTAAGAACACTTGTTCTGATACTCTCCACAGCCATCCATGTCTACAATTGCATCTACTATGGTCGTGCCGCCCGCATCCGCCGCTCTTGAAGCTCTTGTGTGTTACTTCTTATTTTCCTTCTTGCTGTGGCACCGGTGGTACTGCTCATGATGTTGCGCTGCTCCAGACGGCGACGCGAGTCGACAATCAGATCATCTCTGACATCATGCTCAACATCATCATTGTCGTCGTCATCTTCATCACCAGTACCATCAACAGAATAGCGGCCACCATCCCCTTACAACCCTCATAATTAAGCATTGGAATGCATGTCTGATGCGGGAAACTACTGCACAGATTGCCGCTTTCCGCACAGGGCAGGGGTGGGCCCCAATCCGCGGCAGGAGCAGGGGTGGGGAACCACAGGGGTGGGGGGGGCCGGGACCCGAGAGCATATACATATACATACACACACACACGTGCACGCTACACACTTGTGCATGTATGAAACGTGCGTGCGCGTGTGTTGCGCATGTCTCGGGGATTCGGCTTCTTCGTTGTTCAACCCCGCAACCTCATCAAAGCCCGAGCCCGCCTCGCGATCCCCTGGCACGAGGATGTTCTGCGAGTTCCACGCCTTGTCGACACCCTGGCCGGGCTGCAGCGGGCGAATCCTATTCCACAAGCCGCGAAATGAAGCAAGACTGGTGCAAGCTGCGGTATGGCTGAGCTTTGACACTGCGAAGCTCAAGGCCCTCAGGGGCGGGGCCGGGGAACCGCCAATTGCTGCTTCGGGGCGGCGGGCACAAGACGCCAGTCCCACAGCTTGTTGGCACTCAGGATTTGGAAGGACACAGCGACCTCAAGTCGATGGGGACAGCTTCAACCTTTCGACCAATGGCTACTAGACTGTAGGAAGCATGGTCGTGTAATCGGTGCCCTTCATCGGTTGGGAGTCGCAGTTTACGCATTGGCTGCACGTTCACAGTGCCTCGGTTTAGGAGCTCGGCAAGGCTGACGAAACTTCAGAATCTCATCCCGAATTACGAAGGGTCCTATGCCATGCACTTGTCATCATTTGTCCGAAATATCTCACAACTTTTGCTTTAATGAGGCTTTCCGTGCATCAAACAGATGCTACATAAATCCGTGTGCTCGGCGAGAGCCATTGCTCCTAAACACCACCATGAAACCCAATAGGAACACACATCCCGAAAGTCTCTGAATCTTCTGCGCCCCGGCTTGAAGCTCCGGAAACTCCGGCGAAATACCTAGAGCCCAGAGCCCGCCGAAAGGCAAACACGAACTGCCAGCTGATGGGCATTCCTCGGGCCCAGGGCTCAAGCTCTGTGAGTTAGTAGGTTTGAGGTTTTGGAGTGGTTTCGGGTTCGTAGGCGCATTCCAAGCTAAACCTCGTAATGACCTAGGGTCTATGTTCCATCGACTACCTTAGTTGTAGTACATCATGTATTCTCCAGTGCTTAGGTGCCTGACCACTGCTGGTGCTACAGTCGCACGACACAGTCGTACGACACTATGTAAAGACACAAAATACACCACATGATTGTGACTGCGCAGCTATGTCCGCTATACCTCACCGCATTCAGCGATGTTGCCTCGGAAACCCAGGGACGAACGTAGCTCTGAAATTCCATGCATCTATTGAATCTAGGTCGTTGGTCTTATTCGGACTGCGAGAGACCATTGAAACTTAAGCCGTCTACATTCTGCACAGTCCGACCTGCAGGAGTCAAGATACTCTCCTGCAGTCAATCCTGCGTACTCTGGCCCAAAGCTAGACAGAAGTGATCAGAGGGCTAGGATACACACAAGGTTTCTTTTTGCCTCCTGCCTGGCTAGGACGAGAGGCAACAAAACCCTGTGTGCATCCTAGCCCCCTGATCTGTACAGCGCTTCGGATATAGGCGATATATGGCGATATAGGGTTTGAGCCCTCTCACGCAACGTTGACCCAGAAACTGTTCGCAGACAACCTGTGACCCGATGCCTAACTCAAACGAGCTTGAATCTTACCCGTGGCATACCTCGCCGAAGTAGCCGGCGCCAGATGTTGAGGTCTAACGTCAGTGTCCGAGCTAGGCGGCTGAATGTAAGAATGTAAACCCTGCATCTACAAAGGCCTTGCTTGTCGTCTCCAGATGCGGGTTGCAGTCTCAACGCCAGCTGGTGGATCACCTTGGATCACGCCATGTTGTAATCATATAGCGGCTTACAGGGCTCCAGCAACGAGATGTGCTGCCACCGTTTTGAAGTGGCATGAAGATGTGGTGCAGCGCATACGGATTAACACGCTCTGACACAAGATATACGCAAGGATAGCACTTTTGACTGACACAAGATATACGCAAGGATAGGACTTTGGAGAGAGGGACAAGGACAAGCATTCGGTGCTCATGCATGTGTGCATGTGCGTTTATGCGGATAAAAGTCGTGTTTATGAATGCATGCATGTATGTCTGTATGTATGATCATGTACGTACGTCTGCGCGTACGCAAATATGCACTGAGATCTGTATGTCCCTGTGCTCCGCATGTACACGATCACTTTTATGCCATACCTTTACAGTATGGTTCTTTATGTCAAACCATGAGCGGCTCATGAGCGGACATGCCATTGCGGCTTTTGACAAGGAGAATCGCGACAAGAAGACCTCCAGTCCTGTACGGAAGCAGCTACTTGTGTGCTGCGAATTCGCGTGATATCAATCAGCGAGGCGATGCTGGCCAGACCGTCTCATGCTCCGATCCCAGTCTCGGAGCCAGGCAACAGTAAGCAGGGTACGTATTATCCTGAACAGGTTCGAAGGTCTTGTGCATCAGCCGCGTGACTTGTGTGACTGTGGGCTTGAAGTGCAGTTTTCGCACGACATCCACTGAAAGTCCCTGTGCTGAGAGGCCGCTACACTAACTCACTCAACTGCGGAGTCGCAGCGAAAACAGCCATGCGCGTCAACGGGACACCTCCACTCCGGTCTTGGCCTGGTCGAAGCCGAAAGGGTTGAAAAGTCGCTCCTTCAGATTTCGGAGGCCTGGGCCAACTTTGGACGCAGCGCCTGCCAAATTAGTCACCCAGGATGGGAGCTCGCCAACTCCCAGAAGTTGGCACAGTTCATCGGCGAAGTGCGTGCAGTTCTTGTTGAGCAAATCATACTGCCGCCCACGCCATCGCTTGGCCATGTCGACAAGAAGCATCTGCACTTCGAAAGGGGAGAGGTCCGTGTATCCCATGTGAACGGACTCTCGATACGAGTGCTGTTCGCACTCTCCCGGTGGATTTTCAAATATTCCAGGACCCCGTGGCGTTTGCCCGTAGCTCCACTCTCTACCATGGACTTCCACGGCAGCGTGGAAGGCACCTGTTCCGAAAGGGCGCAATAAGCCGTTAACAAATTGCATCGGCGCAGTGCCAGTCACATCATAGATGTGAACGATGACTGGCGACGGCGCTGCGGTAGGGCAGCAAAGATTGCCCATCTTCTATGAGTATAATCAGAAACCGAAACTTCACCGTTGCGGCCGAGAGCTTTGGGCACGAACGGCTTGAGCCACGAGGTTTGAGAGTCAGAATGCTTTCGTCCGTATGGCTACCAGTGTCTTTCCTGGTAAAATCATCAGCGGGGATAGAGCCGAGGCCACAACACAAAGGCACCGGCGAGCACCATGTCAATAGCCCAACCATAGTAGACTTTAGTACTTGAGTGAACAAAGACAAGTTGATATTCAATGATGCCAATTCCACATCTCACGACGACTTGTGCAAGATGGTGGAGGGTAGCATGTCATACCAAGAACTCGATGGTGTACGCATAAGTACACTGCCAACGCTGCGCGGACATTGGGGAGTCTGGCCGAGGTGCTTCATAGCCGTCCACGCTGCCGACTGCGCTGAAGCGAAAGCCCTGCCGTGCTCAGAGCAGACTGGATGCGAAGTTCAAGTGCAGAAGCTTCCGAGAAAAGGACCACCGCTCCGGAAGATTCAGAGATCCCCAGAACTCCCCAAATCTGTGCTGTGTATGTGAACTCCTGCTAGCCGGAGAGGGCCTGGCTTAAGCTCCAGCTGTTGGAGTCGCAAACCAGGACGAGGGGCTCTTGGCATTCGATCGGTCCTTGATTCAGAGGTTTCTTTGAGTGGGCCCAAATGCAAGGGCGTTCTAGCTAAGTTGCTACCTACAGCTTGACACCAAACGACAATCACTGGTGTGCTTGATTCTAGCCTCGTTTACTTCAGTCCGAGAACATTCTGGTATCAAGGCAACAGTTTCAAACAAGCACCTGCTTGAAGCCAACACGCAGCGTCGCATCGCACTGCCCTAAGCCACTGCCATGTCCTGCCGTGGCTAGCGTAGTTGGCCGTGCTAGTGGTGTCGGCACAGCAGCGGGGCTCGGCTTTGCGAGCCCCTGGCAAGTGTACCTGAGTCTCCGAATTCAATGTTGCGGGAAAGGCTGACCTATGCTGACCTCAGCCACACCCTGGATTTCACGCCGTCAGACAAAGCCGGGATGCCACAGTGTAACGCTCCTCGCCGGTTCCCTCCCAGACATCGCGAGGTGCAGGGTGATGCCTCCGTAGATCTGGTTAATCGTCCGAGCGCACTTTCACTTTCTATCAAGAGTTCTTCATGGCTTGAACTCGTCTTGCAGCATGCAGCAAACGGTACTGCAACTACGATGGCAAGAACTTCACTACGCAATCCAAGCCGATGCTGAAAGAACGGCTAGGCTCGCAGAAAACTACTGCTGCTGCTGCCACCACTAATACCACTACCACTACGACGACGACGACGACGACAACGACGATGACGACTACTACTACTACTCCTCCTCCTCCTGCTGCTGCTGCTGCTGCGACTGCTACTACTACTCACTCCTGAATATTCCTAATACTGCTGCTGCTGCTGCTGCTGCTGCTGCTGCTGCTGCTGCTGCTGCTGCTCCTGCTGCTGCTGCTGCTGCTGCTGCTTACTACTACTGCTACTACTACTACTACTACTACTACTGCTATCACTACTACTATCACTACTACTATCACTACTACTATCACTACTCCTTTCACTACTACTATCACTACTACTACAACTACTACTACCACAACTACTACCACCACCACCACCACCACCACCACCACTACTACTACTACTACTACGACTACCACGACTACTACACTACTAAGTTACTACTGCTACTACTACTACTACTACTACTACTACTGCAACTACCACGACTACTACTACTACTACTACTACTTCTTCTTCTTCCAGACGCAGCAAGACTTCAAGAAGTCTCTCGCTTTGCGGTCCAAGTTTTGGGGCAGGATCTGCATCCCGGCGCTTATGCGCATCCTAGCTATTGCAGGATCCAAAAGCATAGCCTCAAAGGCAGTGCTCCCCGGCCCGAAGGCCCCAAAAGCGAGAGCACCACCTTTTTCTCT
>CAJNJA010013748.1:0-12520 GCA_905231915.1 Symbiodinium necroappetens | reverse complement strand
TATATTATCATGTTGTATTATTGTATATTATGTTATATTATGTTATACTATATAGTATTATACTATACCATATTGTATTATGTTATATTATAAACAAATTATACTATCTTGTATTGTATTATTTTAGTATATATATATACTAGATGTTATATGATATGATATTATATAATATTACTATCATGCTATATTATACTATATCATATTATTATATATATCATTTTATGTTATATTGTGATAAAAAATAAGAAAAAAAGATATCATGTAATTATGGTGTTATGGTATTGGTATTAATATGTTATGATTGTATTTTTAACTACCAGCATTATATTATCATATCATCATATTATTCTGCTATTGTAGCATTACATGAGTAAGTTAATATGTTATGCAATCATCATATTATTGTATCGTTATATAGTATCATACTCTTATATCATTATGCTATTATGTTATTATGTTATTATGTCTTGTGTTATTACAATATTACATTATTCTAAGGACAATACGAACCATGTGCTTTCCAGCCCATGCCTGCAGGTGTTTCGCACAGATGGGGATCTAGTACCCTGGAATCCTTTAGCTGGATCAACAGGTATTATCATTAGCACCATAATTATCAATACCGATATTATTTTTTGCTTATTCTTATTATTGATACAACGACAGCTCTGTTTGCTATGCTTGAAAAAGAAAATTTCCTTTGCCATTCAACGAGTGCCGGCGCTTGCTTCGAAAAGAGGACCGGCTGGAGCCATTGGTGGGATTGTCGCTGAACATGATAACTCCATGACGTTCCAGCAGTTGCATTCGCATTGAGCAGTAGATAGGGACAATGTTTCATTATACCCGACTTCTTTTAGTAGATAGGGATTGTTACCCCTGGCGTAGGCAATGATTTCGAGTGCTCGGGTTTTAATGAGGATGGCGGCGGGGATGGTGGCGGGTCTTGTCCCAGCACCTTAAGTGGCGAGGAAAATGCAGCCCTTGAAATCCGTGACAGGCACATATTTTTAAACCCTAAACCCTAAACCCTGAACCCTAAACCCTAAACCCTGAACCCTAAACCCTGTTTTGACATGTTCACCGCCGCAGCCTGCTTGACGAAGCTGGGTGTTCCGGAGCCAGCTGGGTCTCTGCGAGGCACGGAGCCCCTTTCACTGATTTTCACAAGAGAGCCTTGTAGAAACCTTTTAGGGTTTAGGGCCGTTTAGGGTTTAGGGCCATTTAGGGTTTAGGGAGAATTTAGGGTTTAGGGCTCTTTTGCATTTGTCTTCTAGTCTTGCCCAGGAAGTAATCTAGGTCTGGCGTCTTGGAAAGTTTGGAAGCTAAGGGTGCGCGTGTTTCTGAAGTTCAGATTGAGTTTTAGGGTTTAGGGTTTAGGATTTAGGGTTTAGGGCCAGAGTAAGGATTGGGGAGTTGTAGAGCCGCGTCCCCGATCTTTATCCTAAACCAGGGTCTGAGAGATTAGGAATAGCATCATGATACAGTTCGTGGGGCTCCCAGGAGCCTTCTCGCTCATTTCAGCATGCCGGGATGAGAGCACAGAAGCTTGTTTAGGGTTTAGGGTTTTGGGGTTTAGGGTTTAGGGGTTTAGGGTTTTGCATGAGAGAGGTGCTTCCAAAGGCTTAGGTGGACAATTTGGAGAGCTCGTGTACCATGGAGTTGAAAGACTTCGCCTGAGCTCGAGCTTGTAGCGCACAATGTTTGATGCAACGCCGACAGCATAATTTAGGGGTTTAGGGAGAACCCTTACATAAAAAGGCCATCTATGGAACCCTGGAAGCCCGGAGTTAGGGAAATTAGGAAGGCTGAGAGGCACTGAGACGGAGGGTGGAGGGGAGAGACGGGACACCATCCCAAACCGAAGCATTCTGATGCCAGCCCAGGCCTCAGGCTACAGGCTACAATTCGGATTGTCTTCACGGGGTTGAGACTTGCAGAGCTCTCCCGCAGGATCAGGTGCGCAAGAGCGTGCGCAAGTGAGCAGAGAAGCCTTCCAAGTCCACAGAGCGGCATCTGCAACTCTGCGATCCGAAAACCATGGGCCGGAGTTTAGTGCGGCATGCCCATAAAGGATGCGTGGAGCACCTCGCGCCACTGGAAACTCTCATCTTCAACATCCTTGGACCCAATCTGTTGCAATCTTCTGAATGTAGTGCATTCATCTCTGCCCTGTACAACTTGCATCGAAGTTCAGGAACGGGATGGAACGGGTATCAAAGGAAAGGAGCATTTTCCAGAGGATAGGCCACATCTGTCTGTGTTTTGGCGCAGGCTGATTCTGGTAGCCTCTAAGCTGAGTTTTTGGGAATGACGTGAGACTGAAATAGTTTTTGTAGCACCCAATTCCGTGGAACTGGCGAGATTGCCTCAGGGCAAGAGCTGGCTCGCAGCCCGGTCCACCATACACCCGTGGGAACAGGCGCGTTTCATGCGCAAGTGCCAATAAACCCCGCGTGTGTGGCTACGGTATGGTGTCGCGGACGCGCGTGCATGCAGGAGTCAGACGTGGTGAACAGTGCCTGGCAAATGTAGCTTCCATCTCTTGGTATCTCGAAGCGCTTGCGGTTGCTTCTTCTGGCTCAAGCCGCGAAACAGTCCCATCTGCGCCCCATCATCTTCGCTGTTCCCTTTCGTCGGAGCCTCGGCAATTGCAGCAACAAGTGAGAACAGAGAAGGATGGTCATCAAGATAAAGGCAATGATGCAATGATATTTACAGTGACGGTGACCGTGAGATGCGTTTTGCTAATCTGTAGTTTGTTTCGTGCAATCCCTGCCGTGAGTGACATCGCTCGGGCAGGTACGGTGACATCATGGCCCATGCGAAGGCCAAGATTGCATTGACTGGTGCAGTGCAGTCCTAGGGTGAAAGAGCTACTGCTGTTTTTCGTTTGTGTGTTGGCGGTGTTTGGAACCACGGTGACACTACCATTATAGTTTCATCACCTGCCAGGTGGGCTTCAGAGTTTCGGCCGGATTGTCCTCTTCCTCCTCCTCCTCCTCCTTCTCCTCCCGCACTAGTTATTATTTTACTCCGTGCCGAGCTGCAGACCCTCTAGACCCGGATATGCCCGCGCCGCCCGGGTGCGAGAGATGTGGTCGTCATCTTTCTGTGGTCAGCATCGCTGACCACCATCACAGCTGCTGTATTCCTGGCAATCATGTTCAGCACCAAGGTTATGATATGATTATGATGATGTGTTGTGCCGCCCACCACCTTGGCCTTCGGAAAGGGGTGACTACGTAGGGGCCGCTTGAGTTTGCCGTAGCGTCCAGGCTGACCCTGTATGGTCAATAACATGTCAATAACATATGATTATGAGTATGCATATGATTATGATTCTGCACTGGTTCAGCTGATGATGCTGATGTTGATGCTGAGTCTAATTGTGATGATGAAGGAGAAGAACATGATGATTCTCGATCACGGTCACTAACTTCATACCGTCACCTCGCGCAAATGTCGGTTCTTACATGTTCACTTCCCAATACGATAGCTATGCTGTGGAGCGCTGCGTATTGAAGCATGAACTAGATAGATAGATCATGCCCATCTTGGCTTTCGCAAGGAAGGGCCTGTCTCCGGTCTCCGGGGATGCAAGGCTTTCCCAAGTATGCCAACGACTTCGGCACCAGCTTGGCTGACTGACCGTGGTTCCACCAAGCTAAATGCCCAGATGCTTCCGCGACGGCCGCCAACCCCGGCCGCCCGCCCGGCCGCCCGCAACACCAGCAGCAGCAGATCCACCAGCAATATCTCCACCGAGACTCCCCCTACCAAGACTCCCAGAGCTGCAGCACAGCAGCAACAACAGTAGCAGTATTCTGCCCATTTCCGTTCCCTTTGTCCTTTCTCTGTTTTGACTTGTGATAAATGCCCAAGATAGTTATGAGGTAGCCGTTCGAGCCTGAGATGATCCATGTTGACCGTGGTCAACACTCGAAGGAAAGTCATCTTTTTTCTGCCGATTCCTTGCGGGAGCTCCGGCTCGTTGCAGGCTCTGATGGCGCTCGGTCGCGTCGTGATCCTGGCTCGGTGCCCGGTGATGCCTCGGATTCTCCTGGAATCGGAGGGCTTCTTAGTCACGCCTTTTGAGCAAATTCAGTGCCATGTGTGGAATGTTTCGCATGGGTTCGACACTGTTCGATCCTCAAGTGCTGAGACAAGGTGTAAGCAACAATCTTAAGGGTTTTGTGTGATCAATGCATCTCGGGGGTCAATGCATATGTCCATCTCAGCGTGCTAGAAGTGCAGCTCAACCAAGTACTGGTCTGGCTTTGTTAAGGAGCTTTCTCTGTGTGGAGGTCTGGATCATCCGACATGGGGATCCAGCTGCCCGTCGTGAAAGTCGCAGACGAGCTGTCAACCCTCCTTCGAACCCCTCTAACCTCTAAACCCTGAGCCCTAAGTTTTAATTCCACATAGCCCTTGACCCTCCTTCGACCTCTCCAGCCGAGGCCGCGAGTCGGAGCCCCGAGCAGGGATTGCACAAAAGGGTTTTCCCTTGTCTTCACATTGAAGTTTAGTTGAGGGTTTAGGGTTTGGGGTTTAGGGTTTAGGGTGTTCATGTCTTCTGAGAGGAAGTGTCCTTCAGCTCGCTCAACTTTCATCACTGCCAAACCCTGTTTTGTGGGTATGGCGGTTGCAGGGCTTCCCATTCAAGCTGCTCGCTTGGGATACCCCGTTGGGGATACGACTGCTTTGGATGCACTTCAGTCTGAGGCCATTCTTGTGCATCCAAGCAAAAGTCCAGGTGAACACACCAACGGACAGATAATGACCAGGCCATAGGGATGCGACTAGTGACTAGTGATGTTCATCCGCGCAGAGGTAAGGCAATGGGTTCGCCGAGGTCTCGCCATCGTGCTACCATTGTGGCAGCTGCAAACGCGCGACTTCGAGGAGCCCTGGGCCGTTTCAGGAGCTGCAGACTGGCAGCACATGCGAAAAGAACCTCATTGAGAATAGAGTCATATCGGCAATGTGCTTGTCATGGTCTTGATTGTTTTTGCTACTACTTTTACGTACTACTATAATTACGACGAGGACTACGACGACGACTACGATGACGACGACAACGACCACAACTGCGACGACGACTACTACGACTGCGGCTTCGGCTGCTGCTACTGTTGCTGCTGCTGCTGCTGCTGCTGCTACTACTACTGTTACCGTTACTGTGACTGTTACTGTTACCGATACTACTGCTGCTCCAGCTCTTGCTCCTGCTCCTGCTGCTCCTGCTCCTGCTCCTGCTCCTGCTCCTGCTCCCGCTCCCGCTCCTGCTGCTACTGCTACTTATACTGCTGCTGTCATACTGCTGCTGCTACTCCTCCTCCTCCTCCTACTCCTCCTACTCCTCCTACTCCTCCTACTCCTCCTTCTCCTACTCCTACTGCTCCAGCTCCCGCGGCTGCGGCTGCGGCTGCGGCTGCTGCTGCTGCTGCTGCTGCTGCTGCAGCTTCTACGACGACCACGTCTACTAGAGTTATGCTGCGAATATGGTTATTCTTCGCACGACAGCCAAAAAACAATGCCCCAGGGGAACACCGTCGACCATGGTAGCACAGTGCTTGGAGAAGAGGAACACTTAGCCAGGGTATGAGCTCTTTCTATCGAATGCTGGCTTAGATGCTTTCTCATGCCTTTTTGCCTCTGCCCTCGCTCGTGCGCCAGGCCCGGCGCCTTGCGGCAGTGAAGGTGAAAACTTGTCCAACATCTCGACTGCCCCGTCCTTGGGGGTGACGGCCTTTTTCAAGCCCCTGATTCTCCTTGCAGTCATCTGTAGATGCCTTCTCGGCTGCTCACCTTGAGCCGCACAGGGGTGGGCTGCCCTTCCCCGGCCTCGATGCCGTGACTTCTGTTCTGCCATCGCCTGGCCCCCAGCAGCGAGAACTTCCAACGCTCAAGAAGCGATCCCATGAATGCAGCTAAGATTTCAGCACTCCGCTCCTCCTCCTGCACGTTAGTTTAGCTCCCGCTTTGTATCATTGCAACCACGAGCCCTACTTGAAACCCTACAGCCAATCCTAAACCCCGGTTAAATGCAGGCTCTAAGGCTAAACCTGACGAAGCTACACCCCAAACCCTCCCTAAGCCTTTGTCGACTCGAAGCCTTATACCTTTTTAACCCTAAACCCAATACTCAAAAGCTTAAGCTACACCCCAAACCCCAAAACCCCACAACCGCCCCACAGGGGGAAGAGGGACCCCGCACCCCACCCCACCAGGGGGGGCATCCTGAACCATGAGCTGGGGGAGGGAGGGGGGGGGGGGTCACGGAGCGCGTGGCCATATGCATATGTATATGTATATGTACATGCATATGTATATGTATATGTATATGTGTATGCGTATATGTGTATGTGTATGTGTATGTGTGCGTGTGTATGTGTATGTGTATGTGTATGTGTATGTGTATCTGTATCTGTATCTGTATCTGTATCTGTATCTGTATCTGTATCTCTATCTATCTATCTATCTATCTATCTATGGTTCCCCCCAAGATCCACACCGTCTTTGTTCCATTCTCTCACACATAACCAGACGTCTCGATCCTACCCCTTCAATGTGCAGAAAGTGCTGGAAATACCAGGGCAAACCGCTTCTCTGCAAGACAGCTTCTTTGCCCATCGCATGTCGCATAATAATAATAATATATATATATATTTATATTTATATTTATATTTATATTTATATTTATTTATTTTGTGTGTGTGTGTGTGAATGAGGCTTGCCAGATCTGTACAACTTTGAAGCTGAATCCGCATCAAATTCACCGCATGAGCGTGCGGTCTTCCGCCCTGCTCTTCCCAAAATCCCAAACCGCGGACGCTGGGTTCGCGAACCCCTCTGAAAAAAGGAGCACTGCAGAGCAAGAACCCTGAATGGCTCGACTCCTTGGTCGAGAGAATGCACCAAAAACTCTACACCCTAAACCCTAAACCCTACACCCTAAACCCTACTCTAAACCCTAAACTCAAAACCCTCATGAGATCTAAAAAAACCCTAATGAGTTCTCAAGAATAAATCCAATGAGTTCACCTCACGGCTCCAAAGACACTGGCAAAGTCGGGAATGCGCTTTGGCACTCCTCCAGGGCGAACCCCAACCCTGGGCCCAGAATCCTTGTAAGGTTTAGGGGATTCGGTTTAGGGTTATAAGGAGTAGGGTTTAGGGTTTAGGGGATTAGGATTAGGGGATTAATTAAGGTTTAGAGGTTTAGGGGTTTAGGGGATTCGGGTTTAGGGTTTAGGGGATAAGGTTTAATTTAGGGTTTAGGGGATTAGGAGTTTAGGGTTCGTCTGTCTTGTGCACGATCCCCAAAATCAAAAACTACCTCCCGAGGGGCCCCGAAACTCTTGAAAGCTGTGAGGCCCGATGTGGTGCGACAAAGGCGGGACATGCGTTCTTCGGCTTCGGAGCTTTGATTAGAGGCTTCAGGAATGGTAGTAGGCCAGCCGAATGACATTCTTCTTGGTGTGAGGTGTGCGGGGGATTGTTTCAGCGCTTGTGGCCTTGGGAGAGCAGGGAATCCAGCATCTGGCACTTGCTGCTTTGTGAACCGGGACAGCCTCTGTGTGTCCGGTGTAGATCGCAGGAGGTGTGTGGAGCCGTCAAAATCAGTATTCGTAAACGTTTTTCCGGGTGTCATTTTCACGCAGTTGTCACCGCTTCGCTGGCAACCAGTTCCGTAGCCAAGCACAGTCTTGGAAATGATGCTCAGCAGCTCTGGAGGGTGGTTGCGGTAATGCACGCAGTAGGCAAAACTTCGAGGAGCCCAAACTCCAGACTCCACGCATTGGGATTGACGTGGTCTTTTCAGGAATCCACTCGACAAATTTCTGTTTTTTTTCCCCCGGGGCCCGACTCGAATAGTCGTGTTTGGTTTTGGGAACACCCTCGACAAGAAGATTTCTATTCGGAAATCGACGTTTGCCTTCTCGGAGCCGACGTTCGTTTTTTTCTTCGGGCATCGACTCGAATCGCTTTTGCTCGAGGAATCAACTCGAGGAATCTTCGCACGACAGTCGCTATCAGAAGCCTGTGATTTCGAGAGGTGCTCTATATGAAGCCATGTATCAGTTGTTTCACACCCAGGCAGGAGCGTGTCGCAGCCTTTCGTATGGGGATAGGACTTCTTTAGACTTTTAGACTCTTACCTTGAACCCGTAAACCCCTATAAACCCCTAAACCCCTAAACCCCTATAAACCCCTGAACCCCTGTAAACCCCTAAACCCCTGAACCCCTATAAACCCCTGAACCCCTATAAACCCCGAAGCTCTTCCAACCCCCAAACCCTAAAGACGATTCCCGAAAGCTCCTGCGAGGCTGGTTGTGATGGAGCGCTTCATGAGGGCCGTGCCCTTCTGGCAGCCATTGCAGGAGAAGGTGCTCTGGGGCTCTGGTAACCGTAAGAGTGGAGAGCCGTAGCAACTAGCGGCTGGGCGAGGGTGCCGAAAGGCCGTCAGACGAACTACAAGATTTGGTTTCAATATGTTGAAACGCAACCTGAAGCATGGCAGTGCCTCATGGCACCTCCGAGCGCCTAGCGTCTATGGGTCTAGAGGAGCTTGAGGAGTGGTTCAAAGGAGTTGGCGGCCTCCAATAGAGCTCGGCCTCAAGAGATGTCCTCGCCTTCCTTTTTCCTTCTCCTAAGCCCTGGCTCGGGCTTCGAGGAGATTCTGCCCACGGCCGAGTCCGACTTGGAAGAGGAGATGATGGGCAAGCGCTGGCGGGATGCCACCCTGGGTGCCCTGCTCCTCATCGGCCCGGGTGCCCGGATTTTTTTGCCTCCTGGGCTCGTAGCTTATTGGAACCTCCGTCCAACCAGCATATCTTACCCAACAAATTCGCTTGGGCGCGAATGCTCTTTCGGCAGATTCAGCGGAACCGAGAGCCGTTATTAAGTTTTGATGAAACTAAAGCATGAAGGCAGGGCCAAGCTCCTTTCGACCACCCACTTTTTGCGCATTGCAGGTCGTGGCGAGCATCCCCCCACTCAGGTAGCTCTAGCTGGGATCATGTTCTCAGGAGTGGCTGTGGCCATGGCCCAGTTATTCGCTGCCGTCGGGAACTGCATGGCCCAAAGGACGCACGATTTTGAGGTCTGCAGAGTTTCAGGGGTCCGAATCTTTCGGTCGGAAAAGCTGGGCTCTGAGAGTTGGAGACTTCTCATATCGGATCTAGGAGTTGCACAATGGGTTTCGGATTTTTCTGATGGTATCTACTGTAAACCATTTGGGGGCTCTTGCAAGCAGGATCGGTCAAAGCTCTCGGAGCCCATGCACTCCCGAAGATGACACAGGCACCCACAGTCCCAAAGAGGCCCACGGAGAGCGTCGCGAGGACGGCGTCGAAGAAACTTGTCGCTTCAAGAAGGAACGCCTCTGTGCTGACAGTCGCCGAGACCAGGCAGGGCACGTTCCAAGTCGCAGCGATATAGTCAGCGCCGCTTGGGCGGAGTAGCAGGGATATGGATAGTGGAGAAGGGTGAGTCGAATACTGTGATGATGAGGAGGAGCAGGAGGAGGGGCGACGACGAGGAGGGTTTCAACTTGCTATAATGGGTGACGCCTCCTGGTACAGTTGGCCATGCTTCAGCAAACCGAACCAGTACAGCCGCCTCGGCGCGGCACACGTGAAGGGCAAAGCACAGAGCCTCTGCTGTCCGTTGCGGTCTGCTTCCAACGAATCGCAGGCTGAAGCCGTGGCATTGGGCATGTAGCTGCATTCGACGTCCACACGTTGTGTGCAACACAGGTCGCAAGCTTCGAACTCTCGCCATGCCTGCAGGCCAATGCTGGCAGAGCCCGAGAAGGAGAGTGCAGGCTCCGCCGAGGGGCAGAGACTCGGGTCGGTGCGGTTGGACCAGAAGTCCGTTCCAGTAGGACAGTAGGAATCAAAGCACACTGCGAGGTATCCGGACTGCGATTCCGCCGCTGGGACTCAGTTGTTCTGCCTGCTGCATGCCGCTGCCCCTCAGGCACACTAACTGGCTTCTACGAGTATGAGCTCTCCCTGGGGCTCGGAAAATCCACTGTACTGCTCGCACGGGCCTTGGATCTCAACAGAGTGCTTGAAATTTCAGAGTCTGAGCTGATCTCTCCGCGTTGGCACATGCCCCCATTGGCCTCCGGAGGTTTATTACGTGCTGCACAACGGATTCCTCTTGGCCGGGGCGTCAGTGACATGCGCTTCCAGGCTTTCACATCTCAGTTCGTGAGCCAGTATGGGAGCTAGAGCCGGCACCCCAACAGCTAGGACCAGCCAGGAGCGAGAGTCCGAAGGGAAGCGGTGAACAGCCCTCCAGAGTTTCTGCTCGCGAAGTTCCTGCGTGCCATTGTCATACAGTCCAACCTACTGGTGATCTGTCGAAGAAATGCCCTGCGACGCCCCCGACTGGCCCCGGGAGTGCAGGACCAGTGAATCTTCCCCATCGACTGTCTTTGTATGACGTGTGCAGCTTCTGGCTGGAAGCTGTGGGTAACCCGAAACTTGCTGCTCATGTTCGTGCCGTGCAGAGAGTGCCAGGAATGCTCATGATGATGCCTGCCGTCGTTGTAGGTATTATGGAATCGGCCGGGACGTGTGCTCTGTTGCAAGTCTTCCTCGGTCTCATAAGCGGGACCGGTAAATTTCGAATTTCAATAAACCTTCCTCCCTTGGGGGGAAGCGTTGAAGATTCCGAGGACTTCAGGAAACTTCGTAGTTGGCCAGGCTTGCCTTTTGCTGCACTACTGTGCGAGCTGAAGAAAGGCAGAACTGCTGAAGCGAGTTTTCGAAGCCGGTGCGCCGAGACGAGCAGTGAATTGTGGTGTTTCTTGAAAAGTAGCACGGATGAGCCGCGGCACAGCTGCGGCCGAACACTTGCTACGTCCTTTGGGAAGTCGGCGAAGTGTTTGTCGCGATGTGCCTGCTTGCGAGCTGAAGGTGGAAGACGATGTGGGCAAGCGTGAGGGTTCTTGGTCTAGGACTGGTCTTCAACAGGGCCGAGCACCCGCCTCGAACAGAGTGTTGGCCTAGAGGCCGTCTGCTATGCAGGCCATCTGGGAACGGCCCCTGCAACCGCGCTCGCCAAGGTCCTGATGTCGTGGTCCATGACGAACAACCTGATGCTGGGAGCCTCGCCTAGAAGAACGTTGCCAGTCACCCAACCATTCAAAAGACGCCGCTTCCGCGTCCACATGAAAGCCCGAGGAAGCGCTGGCATAGTCTGGGAGGCCATAGGTCTCTGGCTGGTCGCCAGCCTCTCAGAGACACGGCTGTGCAGGTCTTTTCTTGAGGGCAAGCGCCTTGTGCAACCGAAGCCCTGCAGCTCTGGCGCCCAAGAGCTCCCACAGGCCGTGCTGGCCGTCGACTTTGTGGGATACCTTGGCCGCGCCATTCAGGCCCTGGAAATGCTGCCCCACGGACTCTTGAGCAGAGACAGGGTGTATTCAGGACCCCCGTGCTCCGGTGTACTTCAGGGCCTCCTCTCTGCTGAGCACCTGCTCCACTGACTGAGTGTTAGAGAAGCCAGCTTCCGCGACAACCGTGACTGCCTTAAACCCCTGCCCTCTCTCTGGAGGCTGCGTGGATTGGCCGGAAGGTGCCAAGCGCATGGATAGCAATGATCATGTCTGCCCGGAGCTCGTGGAAGCGAACCGTACTTCGAAGTGGAGACTGATGTTGTATTTTGGGAGTTATCCCGGTGAGCAGTCTGCACGCCGATTTGTGGAGCAGATATGGAACACGCTCACATCTGCCTGTCGCTGAGATCGCTCCCATTCTGGGACCCAGGGTGGATCTGCTCAAGGATGCAGCTGCGGGGGCAGGGAACCTGAATCCTGTGCTGAGGGGCCACGTCCATCTTCACTCCCTTTGCTCCCGAAATCCGCAGAGTGTCTATGCAGTCTATGCCTCGCCGGACCCAGACCGCCTTGGGAGGACTGCATATTTACGGCTTCCGTGTTGCAGCTGGCCGCCTGTGCGGAAGACTCGGGAACTCGACAAAGGGGCCGGGTGCTGAAGTGATGCTCTTGGCTGCGTGACCGACCTGTTCTATGCTGGGATTGCAATTACTGCTGGGGTTGTAGACTTGAATATGCCATAACATTCCTAAGCAGTTGCACAGTGTGTGTACGGGTAGAGACATGCGAGTTGTTTGCCTTGAGCTGTTCTGGCGATTCTTTGGAAACGTTCCTTGCTGTCAGCGGCGAGGTGCAAGATCCGCGTTAGCCAGCGTTTTTAGCATATGTGGTACGCCCACATGCCGGCAAATTCCGCCTGCTACTGTACCTGTGCCGTGTCATGTTTTGTTTTGTGAGGTGTCCCTGGGTATGCCCGCACACGGATCAACAAGCTCTGCCCACTACTATAGTGCAGTGTCATGTTTTGTGTCTGTCTCTCTGTGTGTGTGTGTGTATCTGGGGGTTTGTATTGGTAGTGCATATTATATATGCGAAAATGGAATGTACGTGTCTAGATATCACCTCGCAGGCTCGTCTGCGTCTATATATATATATATATGCTACC